>QXVX01011138.1:28391-72331 GCA_013436065.1 Halocynthia aurantium | reverse complement strand
GGCATTTTTCACCAGTCAGTTTCACCCGTCAACAGATAGTCATCACTAACATCTATTACTACATCAGTGTACCTTATTCTTCTGTATTCTACATTACATTGTATAAATAGGCACTAGCCTCTGTTGTTAGAAAATACTTCATTCAATATATGTGAAGTAAAGAGTGTTGTGTTTGACTGCAAGTAAATTAATTTTTATATTATACTGTAGATGTTTTTTAATTGGATTTGAAACATTAAAGTTCAAAACTTATATCACCGTAGCATAATAAGCAAGTGTAGCGAAGTATAATAAAAGTTTGGTGAACAGGAGGTAATTGATTGGCACGATTGGGAGGCGGGATCCGTGAATTGTTTTGGGACATTGGTAGAAGGATAACAATGCATTGTACGAATCTTTACCATTGCCATTCCATGATATGTTTTTTGTGGTTCTGCATATGATAATATTCTATTATAGAAAACCTAATCTATCTCAGAGCTGTTATATGTGCACTGCTGTAAGATATTGAATCTAGGTTAGTGGCTAATTTTCAAGATTGGTCTGCTGCTCCTAATGTCTTAATATCAAATATTAAAGCTTACAGTAAAGTTTGTATATGTGAAGATAAGAAAGGTGAATAATATTATCGTTCGGGATAGTGGGGTTGTTTCTAAGGATTTATTTGCATGCAAAATATATGGTTTTGTGTATAATTGAATCCTTATTTTCAATATTTTAATATTGAGTTATTTCATTTCATTTGACTCTAAGGAGTCCAGTCACTCATTATATTCAAAATGTAGTCAAAACCAAGTTATGTTAAGCTAGGTTTGCTGACGCTTAGGGTGATTTAAAACCATATATATCTCACACAAACGTAGCCAGGTTTTCAAAGGGATCGCGCTACTAAACTAGTACTTAAAATTCCTGTATTCAGTGAAAAACTAACTTGTATTGTTATGGTTATGTTTAATATTGAACAAAATTAATCAACAATTGTAAAAATATGATGCATGCAAGACGTAGATACAGAGATACAGATCATACAGCACAAGATAAGGCGTTTAGATTCAATATTAGTAATGATTAAAAGTATACATTTACTCGCGATTGAATTATTTATGTTCCGCTTGAATATACTAATTTAGGTACAAGTTAAGAAGTTAGGTGCCTCTGGAAACCCAGTTACATTTGGGTTGAGTAGTAGCTGAGATAAGGCTAGCCAACCTACCCTGGTTTGCGGAGGGACTGTACTTCTTATTTTGTACGATAATTTAGCTGTATTTCTGCTTTTACTTGTTATCAGCACATACTTAGATGCTAGTTTCCTAGTGTCTAATTTTGTGTACATGCCTAGCATCGCTAAGTTTTATTTCAGTATCCATAAAGTATTTTATTAATTTGTAGAAATTATTGCAAAGGCAATTATGATGTGACAGAAAGGCATAATGTGTTTCGTGGATTATTTGAAAGCAGTAGTACCGTAATAATAATTTTGAAATCAAATCGAAAAAGACCTGTATGGACACCATACATTTCATCCTGTCTTTTATCTCATTATCCACAGATATACTATAACATCGTACATGCTAATGCGTGATGCATTTGAACTGTAAAGTATCGGTACACGGAATTCATCATTCTCAGGATGATAAAGATACTCGACCAGTGGAAATATGAGTATTGGTCTATGCTACTTGTCATACTACTGTACCTTACACGATCACATGGAAAGTTGGTTGTAGCAAATGCCCAGGTATTGCAAAGTATTACTGAACTGGATTCTAACAATGGTGTAAGACGTCACTCAATACGTCCGATAGATACAGTGCTTTTCGAGTGGAAATTCTATATATGCAGTCTAACTCCGCTATCACGCACCCCGTTTTATTGCAAATTCGAATATAACACAGTCATCATTATTAGATATTTTTTGGCAGTTAAACGCTAGAAGGCTAGACTCTTGTATATCGGCCATCAATCAGTCATGAAATACTATTAACCGAGCTTACACATAAAAAACGTGAAGTATGCGTAGTATCGAATGCAATAATAACATCTTTTAGAACATCAAAAGGATGGTAGNAAAACCTTTCCCTTGAGAATAAAAAAAATTTTTTTTTTTAAAAAGGGTGGGTTCCCCCCCCCCCCCCTGGCTATGCCCCTGTATAGGGCATATTTACAATGTGTATGCTTGAAATATTTTACGTTCAACAACTGATATTGTAAGTTTTTCTGCTTGAAAAATAACTAGAAACTATAAATGCTTTGCATACAGTTTGTTAAATTCGGAAAAATAACAAAAAATTGTGTCATTTTCAGATTGTAATAACGGATTCTGTTCGCCCACGTCAACTTCTTCCGTCACAACTGCCTGATTGTGAGTAAATGTTGTTATCTAATTTTTTTCAGCATGGCCAGTTTATGTAATCTTATGTCATACATATTTGCTACTTAGTGTGTTGTTCTGGTATGAGAATAGATTTTTTATGGTAAACAGTACTATATCTGCTACTACAGTAGCGAGCTAACAGTATTCTAATTGTAAAATAGATTTGATTTCTGTGGTTGGGTATTGTAATCCTGTTGTGCGATGCAGATATTTCTTCTTTGAAATGAAGAAAAAGATTTATGCCTTATGTTTGAGCTATTGTATGGGTTGCATGATTTAATGTTGTATAAGATTTTGCCATTACTATTTTCAATATACACTCAAATGTTAAAGACCTGTACTAGTAGTATATGCACTATTGTGCCATAAATGAAATGCTCTATCAGGTTGAGGAAGTAAATACCAATAGGAAGCTAATTGCAGACAAATGTTTCCTGCACTTGTGTTATATTTCATTTACACTTTTACATAGTCTATCTTACTTCTATTGTTTCTGTGGATAATTATTCATTTGGTGATGGTGATTGATAAAGACTTGCATGTACTATAGTGACAGTTTTATCGACACCTTGTGATAATAATGAGTTTTGACGACTTAAACCTATAGCCATTGTCCGATGCCTGCTAGCATGGACATGTAAATGTCTTAGTGTACGAAAACAGGACAATGCAATCGAGGATAGTGGTGTATAGAGTGTGACTATAGAGTTCCCTACCTTGTTATTGTGAGGGTAGGTTGAAGGCAAACACTGAATATTCATTATTCCACTGCCAAAGTACATGAGGTCCCCATACAGGTACTCCTCACCAATTCAGATAATTCATTTGCTATAAAATTAATACCTCGTAACTTTTAAACTCTCATCGACTCTATCACACGCCGGGTGACATTAAAACAATACCTAAAGATCTTTTATGACAGGGAATAGATCCTGGTAATTGAGTATGGGGTACCTTTATAAAAATCAGTAGATAGGAATATTACTTTCAAAGTGTGTAGGAATATGCGTCTTGCTGATTGAAAAATTCCCCCTGAAATCCATAACATAGCACCTGAGACTGTAGTTTTCTTGGCAGAAAGATACGGAATGGTAAAAGGTGTAACTAATGTCTGCTAAAGTGTATTTTTATGAATTAGTTGATGATAAAAATGATGTCATATGTGTAATCCTCTAATAACCTCAATATACCATATAGGGTACACCTTATGCATTGAAATAATGTTCAAAGTTTTCACATCTATCATGCAGATTTGCGTGTTCTATCCAAACATAACAGTTAATAAAAAAGTATACCAATCAGTGTAGCTATCGTTAGTATTACTACATTTACCATAATGATATTTCGTATTTATATTTCCAGATCCACTGATTCGTGCGAAAAGGGAAACATCATTTTCCTACTCCAATGTCCTTGAATTTTTCAACAATTGCAGTTCTGATCCGAGTTGTTCAGATCTTAGCAATGTGACGAGTCACTCCGTTAAGAGTGAAAATTGTAAGCCTTCTTAGAAATTATACTCGTAGTCGGTATTGCAAAATGAGAAAAAGTGCCGCAGTATCGTAATAATTCTTAGAAAATCGTTTGATTTTGTCAATGGACGTCTTTGTTGTTCACCATGTCATTGAACTTAAAAAAAACACTCCAAGGTATTAGCGTCTGGAAGGTTTGGTCGTATTTTTGATCGGCAATTACCGGTACTTATAATGAAGTGATTGCGAATGAAGCACATGGATTTCATTCTTGTATTATTCCGTACAATGAGCTCGGATCCGTCAGAAGAATCGGAAAGTGTGTTTTTAAAATAATACGTTATGGCAGGATGAAATATTACTGTGAAATCTATTTTATGTAGTCTAACAATGTTTATTTAAATATGATTTGCCTGGAGGCGTTATATCGTCTTGTCTTCTCAGCACCACGAACTTTATACACAGTTCATAGCGGGCAAGATAATTCATTCGCGCTGCTTAATTCGTACCCTTTTTTCTTTCTCAGCTATTTTCGTCTCGACTCTGCGAAGAATTGTCAAGACCGAAATAAGCAACAGCAGTAAGTCCTGCGTTTGTACCGTCCTGTACAACACAACAAACGAAGGTACTTGGTTTCGGTTTTGTGGTTACATATCTGTTGGTTAGTTGAACTCGTGAGTTTAGTAACTCTCCACAGTGCTATCCTCCTGCAAAATTTCTTGTCACCTGCTAGTCATTGTATAAACAAGACAGCTCATGTTTTTTCTCTTTGGCAAGCAGATTTTTCACCTGCAACTGTAAATATGCCTTGTGTCTCTGTGTAGAATTTAAACTGAAACAGATTATAATTTGTATTCGCATCTATTGAGTGCATTTTGATTTTGTCATATTCCATTCCATATGAATTCATTAGAAAAATGTCATGATCGAATCATTGAGTTCAAATCATGGTGATGTTCATTTTTCCACATGTTCGGGTACTCAGTAAAATTTGATCGAAGCGTACTGTATAAAGTTCGTGAGTGAATTTTTTAGACAAAATTTGTATTGAGATTATTTTCATATTGAAAAAGCCTAAATATTGAATTTCGGAAAGGTATTATTACATGGCATAGAAACATTACCATATCATCAAATAAATAGATCTCAGGAATGACATATATGAAATATAGCATTATATTTGTTCAATCTGACAAAAAAGAATGTGAAATTTGATAGAATTAAAATAACCTTCGTGCTCCATATCTATGTGGTTTGTGATTGTCTACATTATTATGTATCAGGAAACCAGACTAATGGTATAAGCCCTAATTATTGAATAATAATTACCATAATCCGGCCTAACCCTTATAATAACGGAAATTATAATATTTGAACTTGATAGAGCGTATAAAATATATAGCCATGATGGAAAGCCGTCATATAAATTAAAAATACAAATGCGTCTATAACTGGTTCCGGAAGCCTGGACGTCAGCTGGAGCTCATGCTTCAAGTATTACGACAAACACCTAACAATTAGAGACAAACATATATACATACTATACATACAAGGTAGTCTGTAAGTGAGGATTATCTATATCAGCGCTCTTCAAACTTTTTGGCGTCACGGAACACCTGCATGTTTTCAGTAAATCTCACGGAACCCCTCTTTGTTCAAAAGTTATAATCATTCCCCCTGTAACACGCGGAGCCCCTAGAGTTCTCGTAACCCCTCCAAATGCTTCGCGGAACCCCATTTGAAGAGCGCTGATCTATATAGCACACAATGTACATTTGATATGGATAAAACATATTGCACACTAATCACTCAGACGCTGTAAGTTTACATACAATTATCATTTTACTGATACAGGATTGACATTCTTTTGTAAAATTACAAAATGGTTATTTTAAGGGGATATTAAGGAAATTTTAATATTCCGATTAAGCTTCAGACTATGTAACAGAATAATGTATTCAAATGAACAACTTGCATTACTTTATTGATAGGTTCAACATGGACATGAACAGAAATTCGAAAATTTAAAAGATTATTAATATCATCCTCGATCTAAAAACCTAGTAATGTTCTGTAATAAGTTATATGTTCATCGATTGCTTTGTCTAATGCTGTTCAGATTTTACTGAGAACCCTCCACTTAGTATAGATAAGATAAGGTACCGTACATCATCATCTCGATACAGCATACATGCCGTATGAGATACGCATGCATTATTTTATTATTGAAAAATAATAAAACTTCCTCTTCAGTTCTTTCTATTGTAACGGACAATTCGTACATATATTGGCTGAGCCCGTCACGGTCCGTCGTAAAGTTTCTTGACCTCAGCTCATCCACTTATGCCGTTGATGACATTACTTTATCACCCGAAATAGTAAATCAAGATAAGCACGGAGTCCGTAAGTATACTCTTTCATTTTTCTTGGTGTCATCAATTCCTTTTCGTAGCTTATCACAGTTTTTGACCGCATTTTTATAATATCGAGTCACTGTCACTGATTCTTTACAGGTGCTGCCTGTAGAATTCCATCCTATGTTCCTATCGTCCCCTATCCTACAGCGGTTTCGGGAAGCTTCTTGAGTTTCAACTTGACCGGTATCAATGCAACTCAATACGACTGGTTCACTTCGCCGATATGCATGCAAGAAGCAAATCCAGATATAACCTTCGCTTTTCTTTACGTCAAGCGTACGAATTCGATTTCTCTCGACGGCATACCTCAGATCTGTTTCGGTGGTTCCGAATGCATTTACGAGGTAAGATTCAACAAACACTTGTTAAGTGATGGATTTCCAAATCGGTTATTTTGATATAATATATCATGGATTTTCATTTTCATGTTATTGCTGCTGTGGTCCCTACTTTGTGCAAAGTTTATAATGAATTATGTCCCCATCAGGTTATTGTAATTTCATCAACTAAAATTTTCATACTTTACATTAAACTAAGTATCTGTATAGTGATAGTAAAATACAAATGTGTACTGTACCATTTTGATTGAAACATCACAACTTAGGTTGAGACTGCAATATTACCTTTCTGATATTCTGGTATTATATATAAAATATTCATATAAAACTACATTTACTGTATATGTATTAGTATTAGCTATATTATAAAATTTAAATGGATATTGTGTTTATACTTGGGTGTCTATACAAGATGTCTCAATTTGTAGATACAAATATCTAAAAAATCCGAAACACTTTCGATCCCAGTCATATTGGAACCTCAGACCTGTGTTAAAAAATCTGTTTTATCTCTTCATAACTTTGTTGTTCAGCCTGTCAGTTCTGACGAAGATCTGGATGCTGTTCAACTGAATAATCTCTCACCGGATTCAGAGTACGTCATTCATCTAATGGTGTATAGTGAGACTCTCAATCACAAATCAACAGTTATTTCTCCTGGAAGGGTATTAAGAACTTCCTGCGGAGGTATGATTAATTCAATAATATTTCAGCAAGGTTATGTTCTACAGATTGATTCCAAGCAATATTTTTCGTATCGTGATTCATTGGTTTATTTTTTGTGATTACTTTTATAATATGTGATAAAATACTGATAATATGGAGCAAACCCTTTTGTTCAATTGCAATGCTTTAGTGAAGGTGAACCAGTCATATCATCTGTAAATCATAATATTTTAAATCATTATTGATATTATAAATTGTGAAAGAAACAGTATCTCTTGAAACTAATAATAATGTAGAGTACATTAAAATAGGAAGCACCAGCACAGGCTTCCGCGGCCAGTGATGTGTACTGTAACTGCTACTATAAGTATGCTCTTATTTTTTTACACAGTCTCATCACCTGTGACAAACTTGACTTGTTCGGGAATAGACTCCAATAAACTGCAAGTCCTGTGGAACGAACCAATCCAGAAAAATTCTGCTGAGATCAGATACGAAGTGTACATAAATGATACGATTCAATTGAATGCTTTTAGTGTTGGTGAAGATGGTAGTGGCAATCTCATTCATAACACCAGACAAAATGATGTCTCATATTTTACGGTAAGTTGTAGTCTAATTTTAATCTAACCATTATTTCTGTACATTTTACAATTCAAAAATCAAATGGGAACCTCATTTTGCACTAGTTCTAATAATTGCGTTTCGAAAGTCAGAAAAAGTACACTTTATATAGATGTAGTACTTTGTGTGAAATTATTGTAGTCTTTGCGACACTTTAAACTCGTCGCGTGACCCCCTGCTGGGTCGCGACCCCCAGTTTGGGAAGCCCTGACTTAGACAATGTGTAGGCTTGGTTGCATGACCCAAAATCCAGGGAATTGCCGATTCATTCGAATGTACAGAAAGATGAGAGAGGTTTCGAACAGATTTAAAGGTATCTGTATTACTATCTATCATGACGTTACAGACATGGTAATGTCACAAAATGTAAATCTTTATTTTCGTGGTATAATACCATGAATTTTAACACTACCTCATACACCCATGTAAAGTGAAGTTGACAATTTCAGGTAGAGATAAATATGCATTTCTATTCACACACTTTCATTTTTTAAATGAAATAACTTACTGAATGCAGTACTGTGATTAAAGCCTTTCACTTTTTTTCAGGTACGAACTTTTCCTGTCAACTGTTCTTTTTCGTCTGGTCAGTACAGCTCTTCCGTATCCATTCCATGTCGCTCTTTCTTGCCACCAGTCCAACCCTTTGTGGTCAGCGTGTCATCAATGCGAGTTACNATAATATAAATTCAGTGAAGCGTCGCGGACCGGATTATTTTACTCCGAGGGCCGTAGGTTGCCGACCCCTGATGTAGATGGAAGAACAATAGCACATAACAACAACATAAACCATTCCTTTCCAATCCGTATTTAGATGTATTCTGATCGCTTATCCAGTTTTTATTATTCCCCGAACAAATAAGCTAGATTAGTGAACTATTTGTCCCTTCATATTATTGCCTTATCCTTGTTTGTGTGTGAGACACAAAAATTCCTATGTTACATTTGGCAAGACAATAGGTCAAGAGGTCGTGAATAAAATTACATGATTTATATTTAAGTAGTATGCTATATGAATAAACCCATCTAAACTTTAAGATATGTTGGCTTTACTGGTAATGAAGGATGGCACTACTCTGCATCAATAAGCACAATGACAAGCCCTGATATCCCCAGCTTTCCTCTCGATGTTACAGTGGAAAGAGAGGGTGATATTTTTTATCTTACATGGACGCCACCCAAGTCGAATGGTGCTGATTTGCTGGAATATGTTATCGAGTACAGGTATTTTTCGCTAAAAATTCATTATTTTGATTTTATTATTTGACTTCCTTTTTTTATTATACAAACATGGCGAAAACATTTTTATGTGTCCAATTAGAAATCGATCTTCACCTAATGCCAGTCGAATTCTGTATAACGCGTGGAAAATTGCTGCTAACAGAAGTGCCTCTTTCACCAGATACGAGCTGACAAATTTAATTGAAGATGTTTGGTATGAATTCAGGGTAAGTATATCTAAAGCAGGGGTTCTTAAACTTTTTGGGCTGGGTCCCCATTACATCTTTGAAAAAATGCACGCCCCCATGACATGAACTGCAGCTCCCCGCGGGCCTCACAGGTTGCACACCTCTGGACTTCCATTGATTATTAAATAATCAGTAAAAATTTTAATTTTTTTTAAAATCTTTTTCCTTATTGGCATTCGACGCCCCCAAAAAAGGGCGCGCCCCCTAGTTTAAGTACCCCTGATCTAAAGTCAGTCCAGCTTCTATTTTAAACTGATTGCAATACATTACCTGTCTTATTTACATATTGTCAGGTTTCTGCTCTCAATGCTGTCGGACTCGGAGACAAGAGTGAACCGTCTTCTCCATTTTGTTATTCCATTGAGCCTATTGAAGGTATGGTATAGGATGGCAACATTATAGAGAGAATGTATACCATATTCCACGACGTGTATAATCCACATTTTTTCTGAAAATTTTGAGCTAAAAAATTCTGGTGCATATTATTTATGGATACATGATTGCGGGACATTTGTCAGCTTGAACACTGTAGCCCACAGAGCTCTCCTAGACATGATGTATTTTTTTTAAACCACTACTTGGTGTCTCTGTATGATTCTTAGTATTATAGCATAGTGTTTATTGTTCAATAATATGATTATGTATTGATATTATAATCGCCAAAAACGTCAAAAACGAATATTCTTCTCTAATCACACTAAATCCCCACATATCGAACATATCAAAGAATGAAGTTTTCATATAGTGAATACACACATCTCACACACATTTGTTCTAGAGATATATTGGTAATGGTATCCTATGTCTCAGAGCAGCATATTAGAATAAAGAATAGGGTGCGAATTATTACTATAAGAAATATATGAGGGAGGGGGTGAAATGCTTGCACTAACCAAGTGTAGAGATGGAGAGTTTGCTAGTAGTGGCCTCCACTGTAGTAAACTTAGCAAATAATAAGTTATTCTGGTGATATGGTTATTTTTGGTGAAATGCAGTACTATGCTACATTGTTGTATTTGATTTTCAGAAGGCAACAATTTATGGCTCATCATAGGAACAGTTGGTGGACTTGTCGCTCTGATATTCATCATTATATTGGTTGTTGGTAAGTGTGCTGCTCGTAATAATTTTACAGTTATATATTACTCTTGTCTGAATTCTTGAGAAGCCCTCTGATACAAGGTCAACCATGAGTTTTCTAGGTACAATAAAAAACAGTTGGTTGTTCCAGAATAGTTCTTGAATTTTTATTTTGAATCTAGAATTTCCAATCCTATGCTGAAATTTCATTTCTACTACAATGTTACATAACATATTTGTAAATACCATATTTAATGGATCACAAGGTGTTAGCTTTTTCTTGAGCTTCAAACGTGTGACTTATGTACTGGTCTCTATCTTTATTTTTGAAGTTGGCAATGTCTATTTCCAGTATTATGGTGGCAAAAATAATTAATTGCGGATTACTGGGTTATATAAGTTATATTTACCAAACCGCTTTACCGATTTATACATATGCCATATTGCTTTCGTACCAACAACTCAAGTCGTTACCTCAACTCCTAAATCAGCACATGCACTCTGATCATGATCCCTGTCCCCTCACTATTTCCCGAACCATATTTTTGTGTTCATTGATAGTTTCCCTTTCATTCTCTTAACATAGAACACTTTAATTTAATCTCTATCTTTTTTATATAGATACAGATGATTAGAATGAAAATTAATGAACTATTTATATATTGGCTATTTTCTAATCAAATTCTCATTGCAGCCTGCAGAAGATGTGGTAAAGAATCAACTAAAAGTCATGGACAATCTCAGTCAGAAATCACAACGATACATCTCAGCTATGGAGCCGACTTGCAGCTGGCACAGATCCGTCACATGGCTGAACTAGCTAGCTGGAGAGGAGTGCCGAACCTTCCTCAAGACTATATGGATTTGTTGCCTGTGTTCCCCAGAGAAAAATTAACTCTGACGGACTTCCTCGGCAAAGGAGCTTTTGGAGAAGTATGAGAAACTTTATATTTTGTTACTTAGAAATCAACTTAACAGAGGTCGTTGTGAATTCAGTTCTTATGCTCATCAACATATGTCAATGTAACATGACATATGACACAATAAAAATTAGATTAGAGAGTCACCTTTGGAACTTTATGGTAACTGGTGATTTGAATTCTGAGTTTGACTTGAAATGCCTTACAGAAAACCAACATCTTTGTTGCTATCTTCCTCAATCACTCACAATATCATTTCAATAAAAAACAATATGTTCACACATTAATAAGTCAACAATGTGACATCAAACCAGCTCACTGGAACCACTCTGTTGATGCTAATATAATAATTTCACTGTAGCAATCTCATCCTTGCGAGAGTTTGCAACAACATTACTACTGCACCACTTTTTAGTACGGGCTATTTTCTACATGATAATCTCCTACATTGATATTTTCCACTAAATAAATTTTCTTATGGGTTAGGGTTAGCATGAAAATTCGAACGTAATAAATATTATTTTCAAAAAAGTCCTGCAACCATAGCTTGAACCAATAAAACGTTATATACTACGGTAGCACCTTCACATCCTTCAATGTGACAGTTTGAATACCAACCATAGGATTTGAGCACTGGTAGGAACTTGTCACAGTATCAATTCGCCATGAAAAATTGCCGGTAGGAAATTGTCTGGTTCCCTTCTCAAAAGATTGTTGAAACCCCTGCATTGTGTGTTTTCAGTATTCAACTTCATTTGGTTTCATTCCAAGTTGTCATTCCTCAGTTTAGTAACATCTCAATTTTATTTAAAATTAGAAATCCTGCTTTCATCTGCTTCATTACGAATTTATTCAAGGTGTACAAAGGCGTGGCTCTACTAGGAGAAGGCGAAAAGGGCGTGGCAGTAAAAACCCTGCGCGAAGGGTCAACCGACAGTGAGAAATGTGAATTTCTAATGGAGGCTTATTTCATGAGGTTTGTTATATTCAGTATGACTAATGATTTGATAGAATGGGATATTGAATCACCCTTGTTTTGTTATTTTGTATTATTGCAGCAATTTCGATCACGAAAACATACTTTCACTGCTCGGAGTGTGTTTGGACAATGAACCTCAGTATCTCATTCTAGAACTAATGGATGGTGGGGACCTACTTCACTACTTGAGAGATGCTCGCCCGAATCCAGTAAGTAGTATGCATATTATTATCTGATGTGTGTACCTCATGACAGGGTTACCCAACCTTTTTTTGCTCACGGCTCACCATGCCACATAAATTTCATACACAGCACATCTGCAGTTTGTGAAACCCTGCCTTATGATGCTGCTATATTATCGTTTACTAAATTACTATGTTCAACAATTCTTTCAGATCATGAGTGCCAAACTCACCACTGAAGATTTACTCGATATATGTGTGGATGTAGCAGCTGGTTGCAAGTACCTGAATGAGCAACATTTCATTCATAGGTTTGTTTCACACATATGCACTTGGTGATAAAGTAGCAGACAATAACCGTCATAGTCACTGTAATTAGTGTTGGAGGTTGAAGAGTGGTTCAGTACCCAGTGCTAGAGAGCATGTCTTCCTCTCATTAGTTCTCTGGACTTAACCTAGCCTAGAGCCATCCCTGTGGTCTTAGGCAAGAGACATTCACCTAGCTCATAGTTACCCAGCTGTATAAATAGAGTACCGTCAATGCAGTTTTCATGGTTACTTCAGGCTCTCCACCTATTTTCATACCATCACTCAATTGTATTCTAGCTGTTTGCATGGAAATTCCACGGGGTTAAAGATTTCAGCAGTTAATTTCTCAATTCTCACTCCATAATATAATGCCTCTGCTCTTATCCCACTCTTTAGCTGTATCTTCTAATTCTGAACTGCATCATTTGTACCAATGGGATTCATTTAGTCCTTTAATTTACATTTCATATTGGTTCAAGTTTCTATCATTCCATGATGCTTTATAGACATGGGAGTATGAATAGGGAGTCGGAGGTGCTGTATTGAATTATTATTACATGACTTATGGTCTGGCACAACAGATATTCGGGCAAAGGTGCTGGAAAGTATTCAAATACTATATTCTCTGTAATTACTGTGGTGTTCTGTGCAGACTACATTCGAGGGAACAGAGAGATAAAGTAGTTGTAGTAGTATGCAGCGAGTGTGAGTTACTTTATCATGAATTTCCTGCTCTAAATATGTTCTCTCTCTTCACCACTTACAGAGATTTAGCTGCCAGAAACTGTTTAGTGTCAACAAAATCCTTTCAGACCACATCGAGGATAGTGAAGATTGGTGATTTTGGTCTGGCTCGTGACATATATAGGAATGATTACTATCATAAGGCTGGAGAGGGCTTATTACCTGTCCGCTGGATGGCACCAGAGAGTCTAGTTGACAATATCTACACTGCTCACAGTGATGTTTGGTGAGTGCCAGTTACTGATTAAAAATTTGATCTTACTTTTTAGTTTTTAGTTTTTCAATAATTGATCATGGAACATATGTTTTATGTGGAACTTATCTGTAGTTATCATAACTGGTAATGCAGGTTGGAGTTCAGGACTTGTGTTCTTGCACTTCAAGTCACATCCCTGTATAAAAAAACACTGTCTGTTTCATGAATAGTAGCATTGCTATTATTGAGAAATAATACTGCAACAAGCAGTTGCCAAGTAAGATTCAGTCTGTCTTGGGCGAATTTTAAAAAACTTTCCGAAAGTCTAAAGTTTATTCTGACAAAATATTCAATATATATATATTATTGCCAACCTAAAGGTTCGGGACATTTTCCCTTGGCCCATTACTACGCTTCTGATGACAGGTTTCTAAGTTTTCATAGAATGTTGTATTGCTTGCCATGAACAGGTTAAGGTTTACAAATAGTTCATGAATTTCGGTAATTAGTGCAATTATTACAGGATTAAGGGAATAAAATAAAATAATAATAAAATGGTAATGCAGAATATATGGCTAGTATATCTCTCCATTGAGATGTCTAGATGTCTTTTATATTTATATTACTTCAGTACATATATTGCCCAGCAAACTTTTTATGGATGTTAAGCCCTAAAAGACACATTTAGCATTGCATAAAATGCCATTGAGGAGCTGAGCTTCACATTTTTAATGCTGGTTGAAATTAATCCTGACCATTTCTAGCTCAATTTGGTTTGTTTGTATGTATTGTATTTCGAGAACTTTGTCCAGTATCCACGGATCTACATGGGCTGTTTTACTGCCTTGTTAAAAGGCACTTTGTATTGTTTCCCAAGTTTGAACCAGCCATCCTCTAGAGTCTAGAGTCTAGAACTTAGTCCAATACCTTTGGGTCATTTAACGTTTGTGTCTTTGTCTGTACTTATAGCAGCTTCGTAGTTGGGCAGGTATATGGTCAAGATTAATGTGTTCAAACTCAGTAACCGAATACATTTTTATCACAGAAAGTTATTCAGTAATATTTNTTAAGGTTTACAAATAGTTCATGAATTTCGGTAATTAGTGCAATTATTACAGGATTAAGGGAATAAAATAAAATAATAATAAAATGGTAATGCAGAATATATGGCTAGTATATCTCTCCATTGAAATGTCTAGATGTCTTTTATATTTATATTACTTCAGTACATATATTGCCCAGCAAACTTTTTACGGTTGTTAAGCCCTAAAAGACACATTTAACATTGCATAAAATGCCATTGAGGAGCTGAGCTTCACATTTGTAATGCCTTTTTCTGGTTGAAATCAACCCGGACTAGTTCTAGTTCAATTATGGTTTGTTTGTATGTATTGTATGTCGTAAGTTTGAACCGGCAATACTCTAGAACTTAGTCCAATACCTTTGGGTCATTTAACTTTTGTGTCTTTGTCTGTACTTATAGCAGCGTAGTTGGGCAGGTATATGGTCAAGATTAAAATGTTCAAACTCAGTAACCGAAGTTATTCAGTAATATTTTCAACTGTTCATCCGTTGGGTATTTAATTTTATTCAGAATCATAATGTGTGGAGGAGTAAAAGTGTAAATAACTCGTTCAGAACTATTGACATCCATGTCTATTACGATAAGTTCCGTGTAATGAAACCATTGAAGTTCCCTAATTCCATGCTCCGTGCAGCTGGAGCGTACAAAACTTGTTTTTCACTGCAAAGTGTGCAATCCAATTCGGACGAATTTCTTTGGAAAGCGCACCTATGGAATTTTACTTTTTACGCTAATAGCTCTGCACCGTCACGGCTTTCTGTCGTCAATAGCGACTGTCTAAAAACACGTTTCAAAAAAGCTCAAAAAGTTTTTCCAATGTTAAAGAATGCGAGTTTTCAGACTGTTTACATTCGGGTTTTAGATAATGATTTTCTGCTGTCGCCATCGGTCATATCTGTCGTCGTCTGCTGACAATTGTTACCCATAATCCATCATTCTCTCACTTCCCATTCGTGTTCTTTTGTCAACTAGAATCCCGATTTCTGATGGGGTGCATTTCAAAAATTCGTCCATCTGTCAATGCCTTTCTTCCGTTTTAGGGTCGTCGCTTGGATCTTTTTATTTTTGTAACGATTCCTAAATCTCTTTTCGCGACAAGTCACTTGAAATATTCGCTAATGATTGTCGGCACTTTTGCTGGAATGGACACGTCGATTCTTGAGATTTTTCGCGACGAAATCCGATATGCCCAACGAAAGTCATCGGAAAAACTATTTTTGCTTAGAAATCGCCCTGGAGTCGAGTATTTTTTTAGTCGGTTTATGTGCGTCATCAGTTTGTTTTGATCCTAGGTCGCTGTGTTTGGAATTCTGGAGCACCATTCCCATATCATTACACGTTATACATGTCAGATCTTTTCTCTTTGATATCCTTATTCAGAACAAAGACTCCCTTTAACGGCGAACCCAACAGTTTTTCCAGAATATTGAACAATTTCCAGTTGTTTGTAATTTTATGGCGGTGATTACTTGGATGAAAGGTTATGGGCTTAGGCAAAAAAAAATTGTGCATTAGTTGAACATACTCGGTAATACAAAGTCATAAACAAGCTAAACCATGTATGGAATATGCCACTCCAGCTTTCTGAGAATTACAATAGCTGTATAGCTTTTATATTATAATATTCATGATAAGACTTCAGTTTAATTGTAGCGATACAGCAGTAAAAATACGTATTGCGCACATATATCACTAAATACCTTGACATCTTGAGGAAGCGTTAGTGTTGGGGAAGCTAATTAGATCCATATATTTATCCTTATGTAATAAGTATCTGCTGATAAAAATAAATAGGAAACAAATATAGAAACACAATGATTTCGTACCTCTTGAATGGGTAACAAAGAGTTAGAGAAAGATATAATATTTTTAAGTCGTGAGAATTTTTTTTTGATAGAATATGCGTGCTTTCGGATGATAGATGATTAATTGGTGCACGAAGTAGGTCTATTCAGTGATTTTTCTTGGAATTCTTGTTGGTGTAAAAATCATTTACGAAATACAACTTACAAAAAAAAGGACAATTCCCTGCCCGTCCTTATATAATCCTAATATATTGAAGGGATAAATGTTTTTATTATTATAGAAATTGAGACGGCTCCTTATTAGGAAGAATATTTTAAATTTTCATTCCGAGTAACAGTGGAGCTTACCAGAATGCAGAAAATCTAATCATACAAATTGATTTCCCAGGACTTTGCGACACTGATAAAGTTATTATTGCAAGTCTTGAAGGTTGTCCCTTTCTCTTAGCAATTAGGAAAAATCCAGTAGGATGATGTCTGTCATCAAGCAGACAGCGTGAAACCGAATAAATTTGTCGTGTAAGGCAGCGCTATCCTTATGTTATTAGCTAACTGCAATATGGCGTCCATCGTACCCCTTATAACATCGTCTCCAGGCGCCATTTTGTAACAGTTATGGAATGCGACTAACTTCTGTAAGTGTAATGCGATACCTAATACGGATCAGTGATATAGTCCTCTGTAGGTGTGTTTATATTTCTTCCCATTGGTGAACCTAACTTTTTCGGAGGTCCGAATTAGCTATAACCAAGCTTGGATTACACTGTTTGACTGTCGTGTTCTTTGTTTTCCAATTTTGTTTACGTTGACTAACACAACAGCAAACTCTGTGCCCTGTTCAACCACTGTCCTAAAAAGTCCTGGGAAACCGTTGGGAGCGGTTCTAGCCACGTCATGTGTACCCGGCGTGGCGGGAATGCATGCTAATGGATTTTCGGGGTAATCGGAGCCTTCAAAGGAAGTTTTATCACGCAAGCAATTGACTGGAATTGGTTTTTGCAATTTACTGGTGTTTGATTTGCCATTTTTTTACGCGGCGTTTTTGCTAATGCTACACCTCCGCATGACACTGCCCCTAATGGTTTTATCGAAACTGTCGCGTGATAACGGCAATCACCCAGGTAACTTGATCCGCTCCCTCTTGAAGTTGATGTCATCCTTTCCAGACATGGGGTCTTCGTGTTCGTGGGAAAACATTATTCCTTATGAAAGAAATAGTCATGGTTATGACGTTTTTTTTCATACCCGTTCGGTCATTTTGGGAATTACATACGTTCGTGTCTGTACTTCGGTTCGAGTGTGGTTCGAGAACGTCTGAACTACTTCTGTCCTTATAACGGACAGCTCGAACGTACAGTGTAACTGGGGAAAGCATATATGTCTTCTGGTAGTGTTTTAAAAAACTTTAGCAAAGCAATATGAATCGTGCTATTATTCACATCGCTACTATCATTAATTCACCCAAGGTTAGCGTCACGTAAGCACTACGCGGACATTAAAATGTATTTATGTATCAGTATCTCTCATAAGGGATTGTATCAACCTCTGGTTTGCTATTAAAACTGAATTGCTGTGTCGTGAAATTATGTATGTGTAAAAAGTGTGTCACAAACTGGAAAAGTTTGGAAAGCTCTGTGCATAGACAGTGCTGTTATATTGCCGCCATTTTACACGTGTAGGTCGCTTTAAGAGTGTACCACTACGATATACCAAGCCTGTGTCAAGCTTTAATGTATCGTCCAAACCAGACGTAGAAGCGGGTTCGGGTATATGATTATATGGATGAGGGGACTATTTTGAAGCATTCTCGCTGATATTACCGCAATATATATCGCGGAGAGGATAGGGAGGGCAGGGATAACCATTAGGTGAAAGTCGTATGGACCTCCATGTCAGATTGGGTGAAGATCCGTTCAAAGTTGCCGTCGTGGTTTCGTGGCAAACAAGAATGCGGGCGCCCATTATGTAGAATGAGACCACTTCCTCAGAAATTTCTCAGAATTGTAATATTCCTGCACTGCGATTATTATATTTTTAGTTGTGACGGTATTATTTATTTACTAGATGTTGATAACCACTGCCCTAGGTACAAGTTTGGTATGTTCGTTGTTACATGTCTATAGTAAATGGCGAGATATGTACTTTGATTCATTTCCACGACCTAGTAACTGAACGCTACAATAGCGTCTTCGCAAGTACAGTATACCTCTTCGTCCTTATCGATAGGTTGTCTGACATTATTTCAACAATCTTGTTTATCGTATAAGCAACAGCGATATTTTGCGGAATGTAAACAATGCCGTACGACGATAATTGTGTTTTGATTCGGCGTGACATCGCGGCGCCTGTCCCTATTAACATTTTTCGAACTTCCCCATCGTAATGATTTTTCTACTGATAAGATGGAACCGTGGCTATTTTCAAGCGGTTTGTTATTGTTTACTCGCAAGTTCTTGTTTTGTGTAGCCAATGGATGGTATATTTCTTATACGCATATAGTACGGATTTCCGACACTTAGAATACGATATACAATCTGAAAGGCCAAGAATTGTCGATTCTGTGTAATACAGGTGGAGTAATACTTCATCACCTTCGCGTTTGTAGTTTCTTGTCGCAGCGATCTAGGTTTTTAATTGAGGGAGGGGGTGGTCCTCCTAGGAAAAATTAAACTTCGAGTAGCTGTAAACTTAAGGGGGTCACTTCACAATGATATTTCATGTCACAATAATACGTGGCAAATTTGAAATCTTCCGTCAAATTCTAATACTACTCACTTAGCTTTGATCTGGATTTTCGGTGTTTGCATTCCACCCATCTTGAAAGCATTTTTTGAAGTCCTTCATTTTTTTCAATCAAAACCGCAACGCAAACCGTGTACGTGAATGGTTTACTTTTCCTTTCCCGTGGCAGTCATAATATACTGCTATATTAAAGGCCATTGTAACAATAGACTAGTTGGAAATGTACATGATGTCATTGACCCGTTCAATATTATGTAACCTGACATTAATACTAGCTATAGTACTCCTTGCTGCATATAAGGGAGTGGCATAGATATCGGCCTGTTTGTTGGTTATTGCGGTATCTCAAATTCCATATTGTAACATCCGCGTTGGCCTCTGTGGTTAAAGCGTTTAGATTCCCCCCTCGTATTTGTTTATATACACACCCTATTTTGTCAGCACTACACCCACGACCCTGCGACACCGTTCCCAAAATTGACAACACACAAACTTTTCTTTGTTGCAACACACAACAGAGAGCATTGTTGAAAAACCTTACTTCGACAACTCGCTCGTATCTAAACTGTAATGCGCGCTTTGATGTAGTCGTTTAGCATAACCGCTGCGAATAAGAGTGTATCGTTGAGGTCGAAGGTCAAGACGTATCGAATAGATGCGTAAGTGCGAGAATGAAGTGCTCTTCGCAGTATGCGGTTTTATCGAGATCATAACATTTTCACGCCGCATTAACATTCATCGTGAATGCGATTGCTTTTCTTGTGAACTAAAGGTTTTTCCATTAACACGGAGCTGAAATTATACCCACACTCTCTAATGGATTTTATTAATCTACCATTAAATATTTGAAAAAACATTAAAACATTTGACATAAAAGTACTACAATAATTTTCATATTGTAGTACTATAGCGATGGTATATATCAGGCGTAATCTTCTTTTGCAAGTCACCTCCCTTCTTTTTGTAGTGTATAACATAACAGATAAGATAACAGCATCGTTATTTATCATGATTATAACATTTATATTAAACCTTGGATTGTCCGTGAGATTATTTTATGTGACGAACAACATTGCAACATTGCGTGTCATCATAGTGGAAATCAAACCCTTCTTGGCCGTGCTAAATTACTCCTAATTAAATTTCGATCACGTAAAAGGTGTAACAGTGTAGTCTTACATTGGTTACGCTTGCTTCTGTATATCAGATATGCAATCGTTCTGGCGTTTCAACACGTCTGTGCAAATACATCGATTTTAATTACGCCCGTTCGTTCCTTCCCGTCGTTCGGAGATATCCATCTTGTCGAAAGACAAATTCAATTGAGCAGACAACTCTCCCTAACAAAATTACGTGTTAATTTGCGTTGCAACAAAACCTAAAATGGCTGCTTTGGGTGTCTTTGATTTGTATCCTCCTATCCCTTTCTATCATTCTTGGGAAATGGAGCCTAATCCCAATGTAAATAGCAGTTCATTCCGCCGTTGTTCCGAGATCAAACGATATTGCTGTCGCATACCGACTGTATTTCATTTCCGCCCTTTTGCTTGTGCCGAATTAAATAAAAGCTAAATGAATGCAATCTTTGATGACATTTGAATCTCTTTGATGACCTAGCTGTTGGGTGAAAAAATCCTTTAAAATGTAAAAGTATGCACAATACAGTTGAATAAGATTGCCAATCAAAAGTAAGAAAGTTGACTGAAAAGTTTATCAAGGGCTTCTCTCTAGACAGCTGAAACCTTGGCAACCATGACTCGGACAGTGTATCATAATGCACACAACCAGAAGCAATAGCACATAACCGCGACTAATATTTACTTCAATACACAAATACATACACATTAACCTCACTTATTAAAGTAGATTTTGGTGACAGAGAATATATTAATAGAAAAATACACTCTATGGTTCCATGTGTGCTTGTGATTTTGAAAATTGACAAACTGTTTTTCAGGTCTTTTGGTGTTCTTCTGTGGGAAATCATGACATTCGGTCAACAACCATATCCAGCCAGAACAAACATAGAAGTTCTTCAGATGGTGAGGGCAGGAGGTAGACTGGGAAAGCCTGATAATTGCCCAGATGGCATGTGAGGACTCATTTTTTCTTTCGATATTTCTGCTTGCCTTTTTTAAACTAGTACGGTACTAGAAGAAGTCTGGGGCCAGTTCTGGGCATGGGTCGTGATCTGATAGGTTTTGAATACCATATTATTTAGTAACCCTAAAAAAAATAAACGCAATGTATTTATAACACTCGAAATCCTCCTTGCCAAATTTGGTGCCATTATATAACTATAGTCTCGAACTATTTAAAATGTGGTATTATCAGTGGATTAATGAGTTTCAAGTTATTTAATATGAAGTATACTTAATTTGATAGGCACTATAGATTCCAGGAACTCTGCTTGTGTTGATAAAACTCTCCTGTAATTTGTTATGTTGTTTTAATTTCAGTTATACTCTTCTGCTGAAATGTTGGCACAATACTCCTACTTTGAGGCCTTCTTTCGGCTGGGCTCTGCAGTGGTTGCAAGAGTTCAAGGTAAGTTTTATATTCATTTCAAATTATGTTACCAATTCTCGGTTATGGACCCTATTCTCAGCCATTATATCATTCGAACTGATCGAAACTTTGCAGAGACGTAATGCACATCTCTTACAAGAGGCTGAATATCAACTGCAGGCCAATATTAATTACACAACTGTAACAACCTCAGAAGAAGATTGCATAGAAGAGGATGAGCTCCCTCGTTCGCCAAGGTCACCAGAAAACCGATTCACCGCTGCGGTATTGGGTTTCGATAATGCCGCATTCGTTGAAAATGACGTCACTGGTGAGCTTTATTCAATTTTTATTATTAAATAGTTTAAATTCAGTTTAAAATTTGAAATGTGCAGTTTAGAATTTTATATCTTTGAGATTCAAATACATTTTCTCCAACCTATCGATTTATCCTTTCTCCAACATGTCGATTCAAATAAGAAATCTAGAATTATTCTGAATGCCTAGGTTCCATATTGTTCTGTATTTGGAATATCATGATTAGATTGATCCGAGAGACAACACTTCACACTTGCTGCCCTAGACTCGATACTGTTATGATTTTTGCAACACATCAACCCCAACTGTATTGTATGTAATATCATTGTGTGGTTTTTTGGTGTTTATTATAAAAATATCACTAGAATAAGTGGCACTCAAAAGTGCATATCTCCATCATCTACAGTTTCTTCATTCAACTCCATATCATTTTTCTATTTTGATTTGCCATAAGTTGAATTTCTGAAGTATACACCTAATATATCTGCAATTGCTAGTTATCTTCAAAATTTAACTTCACTCATAAACCCATAGCCACCACTTCCACAAAATTATTTATCTGATGGAAACCATTGTTGAAATGACGACTGGTTCAATCACATTTAAGAAATTTATATCCTATGTTAAACATACTATTGAAGTGTAAAATGGCGCTCGAACTACATCTGAGATCCCATGCATACTGGAAGTAAATATTTGAGCTGATATTCTAGCAGTTTTACTTCTACTATCATCGAACCATGGTGCACCGTGACAGAATCAAAACACCCCCGCCTTTGACCCTGGAAATCCTAGCAGTTTTTTCTGTAACAAATAAAAGTCCTTTCATTGAGGCACTCGACCTCATTTATTTCTGTTGTTGTAACGTCGTTCTTGCGTTACCCATCACCCATTAGCGATATTTCGTTTATTTGAAAAGGGTATCAACCGGACCCCGCCGACGCACTTTCACGTATCTCCCGTGCCCTTTCTTAAGTAGGGTTCCCTCCATCATTACCCAATGCCCCAATTACGTTTTCTTTGTTTACGTTTCGCCGCTTCCAGCTCATTTGCCGAAAGGTTTTTGTTTATTCCAGACACGCTTTTCATGTTTTGCTTCCCTTCTAATTATTACAAAATATTTATTTTTGGTAAGTAACGTGGAAGGAGATCCTTCCTGCGTTAGATGTTTAGCACCAGATTCAGATACCATCATAGTATTGCACTTTAGAAAATTCATGCTAAATTTAAATAAACCACTAACGATTTTTTTTTCACACATTCTATCCATTGTGTAAGAGTAAGCTAATTTAAAAGCTGACTGAATATATTGAATGCAGTAACAAAAATTCTTGTTACAACTGCTTAGCAAAGATTTTTGTTGGAGTATCCGACAGTATCTGGTACAACAGTCATTCGGAACCTGAATTGGTGCAGATCTAAAAATTCCTATTTCGTTAAAGTTGTTTTATTGCAGCCGTTTCTGTTGAAGTTAAAATGGATTACACTGTCCTAAATGTGACGCAGGTGTGTCTTCTGTTTATCAGGTTTTGATTTCAACTATAGAGCACTGTTGTGGCTTACCATACATGTTATTTGTAACTGCATATGCTCTCCGTTACATGATATGTTATTATAGTTGCCTGCCCTTTGTTGCCCATTCATATGCCTGCACAGTCTGACTCCATATCTGTATAACTGATTAGACTTCATCTTGAATTTAGTGGTTTATTAAGGAAAGCCAACTGCAGTTAAACATGTTCTACTACTACTACATGTGTATATGAAATGACATGATATGCACTATGATTCATTTCCATGATATAGAACTGATAGCTCCAATACCCCCCCACTCCTAAGCTGAAAGCTTAATTAGTAATCTTGATCTTAGGTCTAGTAAAAATTGTTTTCCAATTTCCCCATTGTGCAATTTACAGGAAACTTTCAGAGCTCATATAATACTTTTTACATTCAAGAGACTTATTCTGGTTCTGTGAAAGCCAGTTAATTATCATACCTTCCTACCATGCTGTAGTAGAGAAATATATTACCGTACCTATAAATATGTAATGTACTCTGATAATTTATTTTCAGCCAAGTTTCGGTCATGAGTAGTATACCATTACTGTCTCACCACAAAATTACTGGCAATAGTGAAAGGAGCGTTCAAATATAGTTCAGTAACAGTCATGTGTCACTCACACATTCCTGCAATAACCCACTTGTTATGATCAACATGCCATGCGAAAGTTACGTACTTCGTGTAATCTAATACCATAACATAATGTTAACCCATCAAAAACAATAACCCCTGCCTGGTTCTTTCGCCCACCCACGTCTGTGACAGTGAACGTTTGGCTTTCGACAGTGTTTGCAATATGGGTGGTAACAAGAAAAAGGTCAACTTTTTTTACATATGTGAAATAGTTGAACGGTAAGAATGTAAACATGGAATATGAGGATTTTGTGTTGTTGAAATATCTGTGGGATTTTTTCATGTGCAAAATCTGTTAATTAGTCAGGTTGTGAGTGGAGCAGATTTTGAAAATGTGGAAAAATATTAAAATAACATTCTCTTTAATAACTGAGGAGAAAATTTCATCCACATTTTTGTTGTTAATCTAACATCATATCACATTTGTTATCTTGCTCAAAAGTCTGTCTAATGGTTTCTATTTGTGTTGCCTTGTCCTCAACCCTTCTGCCTGAATGGACCATTTACAATTTCTTCACCACCCCCAAAGTAAATTCTGGTATTCCCGTTCTTTGAAGTGCCACTTTCACAGACTAATGAAATGTACTAACAGTTTTAAATGCCTTCTCATATGTACACCATGGGTGGTCGACGAAAATTTTGCACATACTTTTTGCTGTCGATATTATCCGTGCATGACGCTGAGGTCACGAGTCATGCAATCTTTTGTCTCTTCCACAACTTGATATTCATTGTTTGCTTCTCAAATGTCATTCCGCTGCTCAGGGAAACGTGGGTACTCGACTGCTCGTCAAAATATAACTCATTCTGAACCACATTTTTATCTCTGAGTTTTAAAATATATTCGTTATTGCTACAAGTCATGCGAATATTTTTTCCTTATGTCACCTAGCTGTGGAAATATTGCCGTATTGTGGGACATTTCGGGCCGTATATGTACTTAAATGATGTAAATATACTTTATGTAAATACGGAGTATTCTCAACTCACAAAGGCTTCCATTCGTCATACCTTGTGCATAGACTTTTTCTGAATTTTAATTAGGGTAATTTGGAATTGACCCAGGTCCCTGGTGGTTCCTACTTTCAATTCTCAGGAACATGCGATACTTCCCCAAATAAGTTATTGATACGTAAGTAAAGTACACCTCGTGTGGTTAAAACTCAATATTAGTAGTTGATATATGATATGACAGTGACTCCTTGTATAGCTCTCCTGCTATCTGTTAGTTGAGTACAGTCAATGCTGTTATGTAATGTGGAAAAGTGTTGCATCATAGTATGATCAACAACATTTCATAATCATTAATTGCTTCACAACTAAATCTTTTTCCTCATGATTGCCCCACACTCTAAACTTTTCAGGTAATATTTTCCATATTAGTAATAAAAAGGCATTACATGGGGATTTTTGTCAGCACTGTTTTGCTGGATCTCAAAGATATATATATTGCAGAGGTATGTTATGAACACATCCAAATTATTGTAGTTAATTATTTAAAGCAAAGATTGAACAGCATGCATTAAAATCATCAATTTGATATTTTGGACATGTAAACGGATCCCGTTATTATCACTCTGTGCTAAATAGAACCTTTATTTCAATCAATTTTTTACAGTACCAAAAGCTCCACTCGATTCGGATGATGAATCCGAGAGTCGCCTAAACGCATTCATAAACAGGACAGTACCAGTGTCTTCTCACGTATCTGAGGAAAATGCTGAGAGCGGAGGCGGATATCTTCGGGTGTCAAATAATCCTCCAGACTCCTGGGTGATGTCCAGACCAACTTCCTTGCCTGTTTTTACAAGTCCCGAGGTTTGTATGTACATTGTCAAAAATCCTGGATGAGAGTCCTGAATTAAATGTATTACAGTTGAAAATCCATTATCAGATCCAAATCAGAAAGTTTTTATCTTCATGTTTGTAAGCAGTGATCATCATGTTTTTTTGGACAGAAAGTACAAAACATTATTTTTATGTGAGATCTGAATGTATGAATGTAACATGACTAGCGTGTAATAACTTGTACATTACATTAAAAATAAAATGTTGACTTTTTTCTGTTTTCATTTTGTTTACCTGTAATCGTATTCAATGCTTTGTTTTTATACCTCACATAAAACTTAATACCTGTATAATAAAAAATAGTATACAATTGGCGTATGTTCAAGGAAACCAGTCAAGGGTAACGGAAACATATGAAAAAATTGACACGCTCGGTTATAATACACTTTTTATTTAACTCTTTTGGATTCTCAACTGTATTGCCAGCTTATTATTTTCTTGTTGTATTATTCACAATACAGGTAATACCACAACATAACATAACTTTCGCCAGTGACTTTTCTGATTATAGATATATATGCTTAGATAACTTTTTCCCCTTATTTTATTCTGCGAATTATAACATATGCTTTGTATTGTAGTACATTGGCCAAAGTCTTTTGCCTGAGGATGAAGACGCTTTAAATTATTCTATGCTGAGTTTTCCTCCGAGTCGGAACGCCAGCACCAAAAGCAATCATACGTAAGTGCTTTTTACTATTCTGAAGTAAAACAAACTACCTTGCTTTGGTATTTATCTAAAGAATAAGATAGCATTGGATACATAACCTACAAAACAATAGATTAAACTGATATTTCACCACCTAAATCCAAGCTTTTTTCTAAATCCTAAGCTTTCCAAAAGAATTGTCATCTCTACCTTCTGTGACTGAAGTGGTTTCCAATGCCAGTGCTCCAGCTGATCAGCTTCTCCCATACATGGGTGATCTTCCCATAACAGATGAGGAGAGGTTAATGAGAAAACAGTATTGGAAGAGGCAAGAGCTGCTCCAACCTACTGAATCCTTGCAGGGAGAAACATCAAATGTAAGTCTCACTTGAGTTTGTATAAGTTTTCAAGTTTTTTAATATGATATGCATAATTTTGACAATTTGATTTTGATCCTTTGATATACTTTTTGTTATTAGACAGAACAGAAACCTTTATAAATATGTTTTCGCTCTCAGTAAGCACCATCTTATAGTAAGTAGAGTTAACACTAGAACCGCCAAGGCGGTCATTTTGACCGTTTTCTATTTTTATATGTGAAATATTTGTTTGGGATGAATGTATCTAGGTGAAGCTTTGTGACTTTTCCTAGATCTTTAACAATTTTTCTAAAAACATTGTTACCCTCAACCACCAAAAGCGGTCTTTTCGAACTTTGCAAATTTGAAACGCTACAACGGCCAGACAATTAATTAGCGCGTCTATCCGAACTCCAACCATCCAAATTCCTAAGATTCTTCAGGCCTAGGGCCCCCTATTTCAAGTTAGTCCCCGCTGGCTAGCCCTGGCTCACTTTGCTTACTAGTCCACTGTAACCAAAACTATTCAACAAGCGAATCCGTTGATTTATCAGCCTTTTCCATGAGAATAGAAATAATGCTGACATGAAGCATTGGATTTTATTAAAACTGTGATTTTCCGACAAATGCTATGATTGTGAATTGAGTACAAAAATTTATTTGTACCTTAATTGGTATATTCGAGGTCCAGACTCCACTGCAGGCAGCCCACCATTATTTGAGATTCTCATTACCTTATTTTGCAGAGCTCAACTCCTTCTTTGCAACATGAAAGCGAAGCAACTGGCAGCGTTTCACCATACATTCAAGGTGTTTTTCCTCTATCAGTCGGACTTCAAAACTATAATGGTAACAATTCTTCACAATCGGAGGATACCGACCAAGATTTTGCTCCAAACTATGCTTATCTTAATCCAACGTTTCCCACAGAGAATCCACATGAACTGTCTTTAGTTCCCCACAGTTTTTTCCAAAATTCAGTAGATGATCACGAGAACGAAAGAACTTTTGAATCCTGTGAAATGGACGTTATCAACCAAAGGGATCAAGAAGAAGAAATGAACACACAGTGCCAAGAGAATCCATATGAATTTTGTAGAGATAGCATAACCGGAAGCGACCTTATTGAGGAGTTGACTAGGCATTGGACGAGTGATCCGGACCTAAATTTCAGTAGTTCTCCTGCCTTTGCATCTTTGGCTGTTGAAAATGAGATAGCAAGCGGAGGCAATGATGAGGCGGGAGACTGTGATGGACTCGATAGCCAAAATGTTTCTCCTAAGATGGCGACATTCGTGTGACAATAGTCTGTGTTAGGGAATTTTATTTGCATTATTAACATTATATTTTCTTTTATCATCTTCATAGAGACATGTACTTTTTTAATTTTGCAATACCATATAAAATTTCGTTATGATGACATAGCTATAATGTCATACTTTAACTAGATGAAATCTCAGGGTTAGTGTTCGGAAATTGTATGTGAATCATAGTAATGAAGTTTCGAAAATATATTTATCCTTTTGCTACATTTACAACAACCATTGGTATTCCTAAACCAATTCATTTGCAGTAAAATTTTTACTTTAGAAATTTTCATGCACATTAAAACCCTTGCTGGTTTAGATAGTAACACTAATATCTCCCTCNAGATAGCATTGGATACATAACCTACAAAACAATAGATTAAACTGATATTTCACCACCTAAATCCAAGCTTTTTTCTAAATCCTAAGCTTTCCAAAAGAATTGTCATCTCTACCTTCTGTGACTGAAGTGGTTTCCAATGCCAGTGCTCCAGCTGATCAGCTTCTCCCATACATGGGTGATCTTCCCATAACAGATGAGGAGAGGTTAATGAGAAAACAGTATTGGAAGAGGCAAGAGCAGCTCCAACCTGCTGAATCCTTGCAGGGAGAAACATCAAATGTAAGTCTCATTTGAGTTTGTTATAAGTTTCAAGTTTTTTGATATGATATGCATAATTTTGACAATTTCATTTTGATCCTTTTTAAAATATATATAGTAGACTGTAACTGTAACCTGGATATACTTTTGTTATTAAACTGAACAGAAACCTATATACATATGTTTCGATCTCAATAAGCACCATCTTATAGTAAGTAGANACCAAGATTTTGCGCCAAACTATGCATATCTTAATCCTACGTTTCCCACAGAAAACCCACATGAACTGTCTTTAGTTCCCCACATTTTTTTCCAAAATTCAGTAGATGATCACGAGAACGAAAGAACTTTTGAATCCTGTGAAATGGACGTTATCAACCAAAGGGATCAAGAAGAAATGAACACACAGTCCCAAGAGAATCCATATGAATTTTGTAGAGATAGCATAACTGGAAGCGACCTTATTGAGGAGTTGACTAGGCATTGGACGAGTGATCCGGACCTAAATTTCAGTAGTTCTCCTGCCTTTGCATCTTTGGCTGTTGAAAATGAGATAGCAAGCGGAGGCAATGATGAGGCGGGAGACTGTGATGGACTCGATAGCCAAAATGTTTCTCCTAAGATGGCGACATTCGTGTGACAATAGTCTGTGTTAGGGAATTTTATTTGCATTATTAACATTATATTTTCTTTTATCATCTTCATAGAGACATGTACTTTTTTAATTTTGCAATACCATATAAAATTTCGTTATGATGACATAGCTATAATGTCATACTTTAACTAGATGAAATCTCAGGGTTAGTGTTCGGAAATTGTATGTGAATCATAGTAATGAAGTTTCGAAAATATATTTATCCTTTTGCTACATTTACAACAACCATTGGTATTCCTAAACCAATTCATTTGCAGTAAAATTTTTACTTTAGAAATTTTCATGCACATTAAAACCCTTGCTGGTTTAGATAGTAACACTAATATCTCCCTCATACTCTCTCCTGCAGTATGATTTCAATAAAATAATCATTTCGCAATCTTTTCTCATAGTAGTTTTCTTTTCGACTGATAAGACAGCAGTGGAAAACTTTGATGATTTTATATTATAATAATTAAGCTGCTGTGTTTGAAATTTCTGACAACTATGTTCCGTATTATCACATGTAGATACACTTGCCTTGCAGTATCATTTCTTTTATTTTACTTGTCTTTTTCCAGCCGGTTCTAAACATTGCACCATTACCATATTGCTCCATTTATCAACTGCTTTCTTACGGCACAATCATTTTTCATATGTGACTATTTCAGCAATATGTATTCTATTTCAGTTTAACTGCAGTTGAGAAGAAACAACCTAGTGTTACTGAATCTAGGTGGATGTTGCCCCCAAAATAGTGTAGTTTGTTTCTGATCAAAGATTTTACAATCCTTTTAATATTGGTAGATCAACAAAAATTTAATCCTTAGGTAATACCTGTCTGAACATTGAATACTTGATGCTGGTAATTGGCAATAAATATTAACTGAAACTTGAGATACTTATACTTAGATATTAAGCAAAGTAAGCCTGTGATGGTCCTTATGCCGTTACTCCAGTATAATTATAACACATCTTCCATGTAACCTTACTTTATGCAGCAAAACTTTGGCCATATTATTTTCTTTATATGTACCTTTTTATTTGTGTGTTATAGAACAGTTTGCGATCCAGTGCCCCCTTTTTTATACTTGTATGGAATGTTCTATTGACAACTAACAGTGTATTTGCCTGATTTTCTATTCTATGCCTTGTATGTTTTTAACAAACGGTGCCATTTTGTTATTATTTGTTACTTTTGTATGAAGAAATATTGCTCTTATACTGCATACGCTTGCTAAATTTTCCTGACATTAGCAATAGTATTTATATGCAATGTTTGAATTGAGTGTATTCCAAGCAATATCGCTTGTCAAAAAAAGTATTAAACTTTTTGTGTTTTCGCTCTTGCCAAAGATTGAATAAAATCTGCTGTATTGAAATTTTATAGTCGCCTTTCTGGCTGTGTCTGAAAGAAGAGTTATCGATTGGACAACTAGAAATTGTCAACGGATGTCTAATATGTGTTTGAATCAGTGAGTATAAAGTATTTCAGTCGTATTGGTCTCACTTTCATTCCACCGCTTTAACACCATTGAACAAATCTCCTTGTAGGAAAACTCAACTCGATTCCCTTTATTGTTCACATGTTTGTTAAGTAATCAGGAAAACCTCACGAAATAAATTTAAGTTTTGGTATGAAAACGTCACAAAATAGTAGGGATAATGGTGGTGTTTCCTTATTTTTATCGCGACCAGAGTATTTGCCATGAATAAAGTATTATTTAGTATTTTGTGAGTGGGGGTTGTAATACTATTGGTACTGGATATGGGCTTGAGAGTAGGTGTATAATAAATTCGTTTTTATTCCTTGACTCTATTTTTTTGTGACCTTCTTGTTTTTTTGCTACTGCGGTTCCATGGTAATCGCTAGAGCGAAGATATGGTTTTGCTATGATCGGTCTTTTGACAGTTTTGAACGATTTGGATTCCTGCCTGATTGTATTGTTTCACGAGCCGGTTGATATCAAGCTAGTCAATCGCCATTTTCAACTCTTAAAATGGCCACTGCTATGTATTTGGAGCAGTATCTTGACAGTAAGTCAATAATTTTTCCATACTATAAAGCTTAATGTAAATAAACTTGCTCGAGAACAATTTAGCAGTAAAATGCGCCTCTTCGATACGAGAAAATTTATCTTTCTATTTTCGCGACTAGGTCTTGAAACTTTACCATTCGAACTTCAGAGGAACTTTCAGCTCATGAGACAGCTTGATGAACGCTCTGAAGGGATCAAGGTAAATTCCACCTACCACACATTCTCATTCCAGGTTTAGTGATTACGTATAAATCTTACTCATATTTTTCTTATTTTTAAATCAAAGGTCGATATTGATAAACTAACTTCTAAGTATGTGACTGATGCAAAAAATTTGCCACCCAATATCAGAGTCGATCAGATAAAGAAAATTCAAGAATCATATGCAAAATGCAGGGAATATGCAGATGACAAAGTTCAGCTGGCCATGCAGACATATGAAATGGTATGAACACGTCTTAGACTTCTATGCTGCTTGAAATGATGGAAATGTCTTTCCAATGCCACTGTAGGCAAACCTCCTATTTTATTGATAGTTCATCCCCCCCATACGATATAATAGTGCCTTGCCTTGCTTACCTCTTTATTTGCAGTATGACTCCACATCTGTATAACTGATTAGTGATTAGACTTCATCTTGAATTTAGTGGTTTATTATAGAAGGCCAAATTATTGTCCAAACCAAACTGTAGTTAAACATTGTCTACTTCTAACCGATGCTTATTGCCATATAGTCGGTGTGAGAAGGGGTCTGAACAGGACTACGAGACATATTTTTATTACTTGTTACACGTGTAAAGGAAATGACATGATCGGTAATCTGATTCATGCACATAATATAGAACTGAACGCTACATCGCTACTATTCCTAATGTCTACAGAAAGATATTTCTCTTTCAATGAAAAGGTGGCGGTTATTTGATAAATCTTTGTATAGCAGTTTATTCAAGCTTTGCTACTAGTTAGTGTCTAAATATTGCAAAAACAAAGGAAAGGTTCAGAGTTTTCAGCATCAGTTTACCGCACTTTTTAGGACAAAAGATGAATAAGATAACACATCACTGGGAAATCATTTGAATCATTTTACACAACAGAAATTTCCTTCAAAAAGTTCCTCTGAAGAGTTGCATCATTACATCTTACTCCTGAAGAGAACCAAACTAATATGAATTTTCAACCTGCCTATCGAAAAACAGAAACGAATAGTTTTTTTTAGATAATTTTTAGATTACTAACAGTATTACAGATAGTTCCCTCCAAGCATAACAAACAAATGCTTGCTAACAGTATTTAACTTCACTTTTATCAGGGACTAATGTAAAATTTCTCTTTCTTCTCGAGCAGGTGGACAAACATATCAGAAAACTGGATTCAGATCTCGCTAGGTTTGAAGCAGACCTAAAAGAAAAGTCAATACAAGATTCGGGTACAGCGAGTACCTCTAAGGTAATTCAGTTTTCTTACTTAAAGTTGGGTTGAGGATGTAACGTGTTATGGGAACTGTATGTTATCTTACTTTACAGGGTGAAGCAGAGGAGAAGAAAAGGAAAAAGAAAGGCCGGGCCACGGCTTCTGAAGATGAAAGCAAAACTAACAAAAAGAAGCAGAAAACTGGTATTTAATCTTATTACCTTCTTTTAAATTCTAAAATAAAACTGCTCAAATGCAAAAATAAATTCAAAATCATCCAGTGAAAATACAGTGCAATTGAAGCATTATCATTGTTTTCCTATCAGTAGTAAGATTTAAAATTTGCTGATTTTTTTTCCACAGCAACTGAACCTGTCCTAGTCATGCCATTGGTATCCGCTTATTCAAGTTCAGACGTACTAGACATGCCGGTAGATCCGAACGAACCAACCTATTGCTTATGTCATCAGGTATCCTACGGTGAAATGATCGGCTGTGACAACCAAGATGTAAGTCGTTTGTTTTCCTGATGAAGTTCTTGGTTACAGAAGGGAATCTTGTATTCAGTTTTTAAACTACAGTAATTCATGTCAGATATCTCGATGAATGAAGACTCTCCAATTCCATATTCTTATTCAGTGAATCAGTATATTCGAAGTAATACTGCTGATTAGATAGATATACAATTTTGAAGAATATTGTCAGCATTAAAATACATGAAAAGTCCTGAATTCTCACAAAGATGACTAAAGCTAACAATATGAACAATATGTTGGCTGTGAAAATTTTTTATTATTACTTTATGAATATTCCAGTCTTTTTGTTCATGAACTATTCCTCATATCTTGTTATCCTGCCCCCTGCAATGTACTAACGCAATATTCCCTCTTGCAGTGCCCGATCGAATGGTTTCATTTTGGTTGTGTCGGCCTCACCTCAAAGCCAAAAGGAAAGTGGTTTTGTCCTAAGTGTCGAGAAGAACGGGAAAAGAAGAAGAGATAGCTAAAGTAGGTTACACTTCCTGACTTGTTCATAGAGTTTTGTGTTGGCTGAATGGAAATTATGAGTGTATTGGGTATGACGGTCTAATGCAGCGGTTGTTAAACTTATTGACATCGGGACGCACTGGAGATGAAATATAATTTAGCTGTCACACTTTCGGTGTGGTTTAAGGTGTAAAACTTTGAAAATATTGGCTACGTAACTATTTTCCCGGTTGCCGACTGATGATGAGCAGCATTTGAGTACCACTGGCCTATTGCATCAAACACATTTGCTGACACAGATTAATATAAGATTGCGATGTAAGACGGCTTTACTAGAATTTGACGATTATTTACCTAGTATATTGTTGTAAGAAACGGTTTTGTGCAATGCTATAGCGCCTGATTTGGTCGTAAAAGTTATTTCGGTCTGATCTTTGTGGTTGGCCGTGACTGCAATGCATTACTGGAATATTCTTACACCATTATTGTTCTCATTAACCTTTTCAGTGTTGGGTTAAGCTGTACGCGTACCTTGGCATATATTTTTCGACGTCTATCTCACTTAAAAACCTTTGCTAAGCTAATATCACTACTGGAACACTTTAGTCTCTCGTTTTTTTTATTTTTTCGAAAAGGAATTACATTGTACTTCAACCATACTGCGGTATAGTAAACTAGCAATGCAGGAGGAGACCAAACTTCAAGTATATAGCTTTAGTTCAACTACTTGGTCTTTCGGCGCTTTTGTGTTTCCACTTTTAGATTTCGTTTTGGAAAGGTTGGTTGTTGTATCCATTCCTGAAGTTGTTCTCAAAATCGGAATGCTAGAATAATAACATAAAAAATATTTGTCATTTATCGTCATAATTATTGCAGTCCGAGCTTTTCCGTCAATAGGATCCTATTTAGATCAGGCCTTGCATAAGGTTTGCAGTAAAGCATAGTATTTTCCACAATTTTGACACTACATGGAGGTAGTAAGCAGTTGCACAGAAAAGTTCCCTATACTGTACAACTAAAAATTCAATAGCGAAATACAAACGACCCTTACACCACATATGAAAAGCATACCTGGGAACCGCGTTGTAGCCCATAGTCCCATCGCGTCTTTTCCAATATCTGAAACCGGTGCGGCTAGACTTGCAGCCAGAGATGCAACAGTCCCACTCGCTCTCATTCTCGCTAGTTCGATGGCTGCTGAATTCTGCTGGGCTAACAAAGAGCTGTAGCGGTGATCCAACGGATGACTTGCGACCGACGATAGGCCGTACAGATCGGTCGCGGCTGCCGCAGCAGCGTTTATGGCTTGCTGGGAATAGCAGTTCTGCGTCGAATAGTTCGTTCCGAGCCCGCTAGGATAGGCAGCGTACCATTGTTCAGGTGTGGGGGAAAGGTGGTTCGGCAAGCTTGGGAGACTCGTAGACGCGCTGAAAGTGTCGAACGGAGTTAAACCCGGTCTGTGGCTTAACGTCGACGCGCAAGATCCGTATAACGGATGAAACGGTGACGTAATTCCCTTCATTACGTCATAGGGAACGCCTGCGAACGACAGTGGTAGCGCCGGCGGTTTGTATTCGGAATTCCAAAAACTCGCAGGAAAATTGCGTTCATTCATCGGTGATGGATAATCTGCAAGAGGAAATTAGTTATTTTTCTTGGACAAAACAAGGACTAGAATTATGTAGTGGTTATTTATGCCGTTGCTTGACATTTAGCATACCTAATATACCGTATAAGTCAAGACTTGAAGCATAGAAACTGCCCGAGAACTAGGAGTCGACTAATATGCTGAGCATTGGTTATATCGATAACATGGCACGAAAATAAGGCCGTTATACTGCAACCAGGCGGTAGCAAACTGGGTGTAAGTACAGGCCCGGACATCCTTCCCCTGCTAGGTAGGCCCATTTGTCCACCACATGCAGTAGAGTCACTGCTTCATATTCATAGTTTGGTGTCAGGGGCGCCCTTTCAAATTTCATTAGGTAATACAGTACTTGGGGATAGAGGCTGCCGTGTCAATACGTTTCAACAGTTTTCATCCACCCCCGCGGTGCCGGCCCAAAGCGCCTCTCCTACACGATGGTCACAAGTCAGAGAATAAACTTCAACCTCATACTTGAATTGTACAGCGTATTCCGGATTTTTTTTACTTGGTTTACTAATGCTTTTTACTCCCCAACGCATAGTTTAGTTTTGCATAGCAGAAGTAGTTTGATAAAATAGTAAGAACTTGCACTTGAAAAATACAATATTTATTACGATCTAGTTCTCGTACATTAGGTAAAAAACACACATGTTGTGTGTTGTATGCATCTTGTTCCCACTAACGTGGTAGTGGACCTTTCGTAAGGTAAATTCAGAGTTAAATAGAAAGACTATCCAAGCTATAGGTCCACCCCTGATCTGCAATTGTATAAAATTCCACCTTTTTTGCTTAGATCACATAATTATGATACGGCTATCTGATTGGCCGACAGAAATCTAAAGATCATTCAATACCCTTACTCACCTTCCGATTTATCTTTTTGACTGAGCGCTCGCGTAAAATGGTCGTCGACCTCCTGGCTTATGTCGCCTTCGAAATAATCGTACATTACGCAGCGAGAGTTGACGTAGTGCGTTGCGGCTTCCTTCCGTCTCTTTCCGTCGGATAGCGAGCTCGAAGCGTGCCGATGTTCGTTGCGGTTTGGGCTTGGTTTTGTTACGTGAGAGGTCGCAGTACAGGAGCACTGTGAAGTGCTTGAAGATGTTTTCCTATAAGCCTTGCTACATTCCGCTGTGGTTCTATGTTCTGCTGTGCTTCTATGTTGTTGGTTTTCACAAGAAATGTCGACTCTTGCACAGGACGGTCTATGGTTGCTAGTCGAATCTTCTGCGTCGATAAGTTCTGTATCTCGAGTATTTTTTATATTTTCTTCCTGATGGGAGGCCATTTTTCTCTTTTGAACACTGCCTGAGTTTGAAGTTTTCGGGTCCGTCGGTGCATGAAACGAAGAATGGAATGGAAATTGGAATTGAGAATTTCCGACTTCACGGCTCGAAAAATTTGCTTTGGCTGTAAGAGAAAAGGGGCCGAACACCGTCAAGCCGTGCGCCTTCTTCGAGCGATCTTCCATCCCGCCTGTCAGTTGACATAAGCCCGGGGTAGAGTCTTGCATCTTGCCATATAGCTGTAAAAAACAGCCCATATCAATACGTGTGTTTTGTATCAGTGTGTATCTAAACGTAGAGTTCTGATCGAAAATGGTGAACATCATTTACAGAAAGTGATAATAATTGGTAGACCCTATCCAAAATTGAATGACTTATCTCACCAGTATTCGTTTCAATGCAATGTTAGACGAATGGACTAGATAAAATATGTAGCAAGCGTGATTTGGTCAAGTTCCGTGTATGGGTGGAATTGGTTGCCTTGCGTAGGGACTCGAAATTTTTTGAATGGATTGCGTAATCCCGGACTCCAGCGGATTGTTTTTATCGGACATATCAGCGGACATATTTTATCGCAATACATTTTACATTTTTATATTCCTAGTTTTCGCTCCCTACCATACTTTGTCTTGTGTAGCAATACATAAGCATTACAAACTACAGTCGATATGTATCCACTTTTTCCCCCTTATTCCCATCCCGTACTGCGCGCTCAATAATGCTTATGAATACAGTACTTATCCAATATGCAAAGCTGTAATTTCGTATTCGCTAATGGAAGTTGATTATGTTTTTTCCCCGAGATGTCAGCTGTCAGTCTTCTCCTCCGCGTTTTCTGATTCTTAATTGAATGTACTGTATTTTTCTACGCTTATTATTAAACCTAAGGTAGAAAACGGACTTTCAGGACGGAACGGTAAAGGTTGTTAGCTATGTTAATTCGGAGATTGTAGAGATAAGTGAAGTAATGAATCGAGCAATGATGTAAACAATTTCTCTTGTTTGAACCAGAATTAGTTCTGTATATACTTTGCAGATTAGCTAAATCTTTAAATTCCTGTCAGCCATTTTGCCCACTCAAACTACGCTGGCTGACGTAGCTTACTTAGCTTTGCGTACAGAACATAATGGTGATAACCGTGGGTTAAGTAATATTTCTATGTTTACTTGTTTGGGATTTGGAATGGCTCCATTGTTGTTTTCAGCCGTCTTGTAGCGAATTAGCAATGAAATAGATGATACTGCTTGCCATTAGGACGATGGTAATTGCATTTCATGTTTACTAATACGCTTTTAAAGCAATCACCGTTCACCAGGGCTAGATTAACGTATGTCGTATAGCATGTGTAACAGGCCCTGCGCAAACTGCTTACAAGTTGTCTGTCGGTATCTCATAATCTGACAACAATTTTTTTAGGGCGGATTAACATAGTAACCAGAGTAGAGAATGCTGGTCCGGTAAATTTGCGTGTTACATCGTGTAAATTTACGTGTTGGTGTGTTGAACGATTAAAGCGCGTATAGCCTAAATCTCTGTTAGTAATATCGTCTGCTATTGGCTATTTGTTGAATCATTTTCCTAAATCAATGTAATAAAGAAACCTGTTTTCAACGGAGGTCCCCGCGAATAAACGTCGCATTAGCTTAATTCGACACTTCTACACACATGATACTATTCATAATGGCTGCGAATAGCCTTAGCAAATTATAATCTTCCCTAGCATTGAACCCCCATCCTTTCAGTCAAAAAGAGTAGTCGATCTGTATTATGAAAGCAAAGGGGTCAACAAAAAAATACTAAAACATTTGTTATTTGAGCATATTAAAGCTACCTACACGGGGAAGCGTTTTTTTGAATGCTATGGATGTTTCAGATCCAAGAACGGCTCGCGAATTTAAGCTTTGCGCGCAGTATAACTGTAATGGCAAAAATAATTTTAGTTTAATTAGCTCTGAATTTCAAGGAAGTTAGACTACATTTCAATATTTCCATATTCAAGTGTAATCCTGTCAACTTACCATGATCGTTTATATAAATTTATATATACCCTATATTCTCAATGAAACTATTTATTTGCTACAGTATTTCAACGGGGTATACGCAACGGTATAATGTTTAAAAAAATGAGGGAACGCGTTATGGCAAATTTGGAAATTTTACTGTAATGGTTAATTTGAATCATTAGTAAATAGTTTAGGAACGTGGTTTAATCAAAAGCGATAAATATTTATTCAAAATAATTCTTTCCCACATTTTTTGGGATTCAATTTGAAATTTCCTTACCGAGAAACTTAATTCGTTAGTTCACTCAAATTAGCGCCGTCCCCACAGCACTACAACAACACGGGGGGTGTATGTGAACAATAGTGACAATATTCATCTGTTTGGAACGCCACCTAATAGCAATGATTGGCATATATATTGTTAAAAAGTTGCAGTTTACCTGTAACGAGCTGGTGTCGTACGTTATATTAGGCTGAATTGGAGATAGATATGTCGGTGCTGGATGCGGACGATACATCATGTCGAGGCAGCTCATCATGCTATCCTCGAACAAGTTCGGAATGTAATATTATAGCTTGATTCCTAACTGTGCTGTGTCATACTAAGTATTAGAGTTTAATCTTGAAAAATATCTTGAAACAATAGAAAAGTTTCGTATATATTATTAATGTAAATCTGTAAAGGCTGATTGGCTACAAGTAGGCAGTCTAGGCTATTTTCGGGGTTGAATTAGGATTGAGGTTGTAATTGCAATTTGAAAGAACAAAAAATATTCCTGAATGAATTAGAAGCCTAACCCTAAGTTTTAATGGGTTTGGATTAGGGTTACGTTTTGAATTGAAATTTGGAAAAACTGAAAAATATGCCAAATATATTATAAGCCTGACCCTGATTCTAACCCTGACCTTTTGAAACCCAAAAAATGGTGTACACCGCATCCATATATATGAATGGCTGAAATAAATAATTATATTATTAAGCAAGAGCCAGTCCCAAAGTACTTTACTTAGCCCAGGCCTGGTATGGTGCTTCAGTCCGCCGATTCCCACAACCGTGTATGCCTATATAGCACTGATATAAAGTTCCGTCATCCCATCAAATACAGATCTATCTGTAGTAACGTTTGCACGATATCTGTTCCGCGCGATCGCCGGTTACACTGAGTGAGTAATGGTTACATGCAACAGATATTTTTACTGGTTAACAATTTCACGGTCTTTATCGTCATTCCGAAGTTTTGGTCAATTAGTCACCGTAGATGATAGAACTATTTGCCGTCACAATAACACAACGTATTCCAAAGCGATATTGCTTGTCTTAACTGCTGTTAAAAACATTTTCGGTACACTGCCCACTCAAAAAGATACTTTTATAAAATGTCAAACCATCTCAGCCGAACCTTGCTGTTTCTCATTTGCGATCGTTATCCATTTCAACTGCGCCAGTTAAAATGTTTTAAGTGCATATTGAAACGACGTAGGCACATATACTTATTATATAGTAAGTGAGGTATGTGTTTGTAACGTTGCTGGTATACACCGTCAAATTTAAGCGGTTCAAGTTTGATTGGTCCAAACCAAGCTTGTTGGGTGCATAGCCTATAGCTTTTCTTTCCCTAATCCAATGGACAAGTTGATTTCGTTATTGTCCGAAAAACTTCAATCATAACCATTCCATGTTTTGATTTTCTGTTAGATGTTGTATCTAAATTATGATTTCCGTATTCATTTATGTAATTTATACAAGGTAATTTATACAGAGACGCAAGGGGTCGAAAGGTTGATATAGACCCACAGGAGTCGAATGGGGTTCGGTAACAGGCCAGGTAGTTGAATTAACTTTCAAGTACATTATCTCGTAATCAATGCAGAGCCATAATTTAAAAGAAAATACTGTATATCATATCAGACAGCTTTAGACGCTCATGCAATTATGGGATTGAATTAAAATTCAATTAATTTTGTTTTTTGCTCTTGTGGTTTCACCACTCTGCGAAATTCTCGCGCAAGGCAAATGTAATTCTGCGATTTCACAACAGTAAAAGACAAAAGCTAACAATTTTATGAGCATTCTCGTAATACTGTATTATCATCGCTGGCGTTAACGTTGGCCTGTGAAGTTCGTGACCAGTAAATAATAATCATAATAACTGCCTGTGTAATCTATGTAACCTATGTAAAAGGAATCGATGGGTAAATTGTTTGGATGACTACAATGAAGATTATCGAATACTAGACATAGATCAAAATTCAACTTTGACCTGTTTGACAACTAAAATTTAATAGCTCATATTTATTATGGACGGCAATGCTTGTACACCTTCATTCTCCAACGCATATGTCTATTGACGTGATACAAATGATAGGTAGGTACATAGACTGCATACTAACACGACGTTACCTTAAGATGTTGCTAAGAGAGAAAAATCTATAAATATTCTGGTACTCTGAATACTTAATTTTTCATCCACTACCTATTTTGGAATTAGCCGTTCTGTCCCACAGCTAATCTGCAGTATATTATCTTGGCAATTCCCTAGTAATGCAAACTATATTCCATCGTATTTCGATCTATTATCGGTCGCCTGCTCCAGTTAAGAAACTGCTGCTCCGCCCAGTAAACAGGGTGCTATATGGCCGAGATACAAATCTATCTTCGGCCCTCCATACCTTCGTAAGACGATACTATAGACTGAGTCTCGTTTAACAACCGCTGGTCCAACCTCTGCAACCCCGAGAACGAACTGACGCGTGCTGCGCGTATCACCCATACTATGAGAGGGAAACTTTACACCCAATACGCGTACCGTGCGGATTATGCGTAATCTTATAATGTGAAAAAATTGGGTGTTTGCAGACGATCGTTTGTCTGGGTTAGAATTATCTCCTTTTTCATTTTCTGTACAGATCTGTGTTATTTACAGAATATGCCTCATCTCGTTATGAGTACTTGATTATTTACAGGAAAAATAGTAAGTGTGGATTTCCTACTAGGAAGATCTCGTGGCTGTCACAGTTTCAGTATTATGTTCGCAATTCTTATCTTCTTCTATGAGATTTAAAGTACATCGGAAAATAGCCTACTATATTTTCAATGCCCAGACTAAATTCCCACCTCCTTCCCAGAACGAAAGCCCTATATCGTAATAACTACTTTATAAACGGCTTAACGAGTTGTAGAGCTGAGCTTTCCAAACTTCTCCGGTTGGCGACACCCTTTTTAAACATACATAATATCGCGACACAGCAATTCAGTTTTAATAGCAAACCGGAGGTTAATTCAATCCCTTATGAGAGATACTGATACATAAATACATTTTAATGTCCGCGGTTGCGACACACCTACGCACTGCAGGCGACACCACACAAATGTGTCGCGACACACAGTTTGGAAAGCACTGGTATATAAGCTTGGGGTCATTTTGCAAATAAAAATTACTTTTTTGGGCAGTGGTGAGATTGAACACTTTCTAAAAACGAGTACTCTCATACTCTACATCCCTAATTTTTTTGTAGATGGAATTAATAAAGAAAAATATGCAGCCAATAATGCGTTAGGGGGATAACTTTGAATTTCAAAAAATTCAGGAACTAATTCTGCTAACTTTTGAAATTTCAGTAACTGGGGCGACTTGTGATATGGTAGAATTTGTTGTCAGTCAAATATTGTCCTAAATGAATTTTGGCTCACCCAAAATATGTAACCGATTTTCTTCAATGTTTTGTGTGGTGGAATTTATACATATAATTAGTATATCAGTACCTAGATTTATTAGGCTGTAAGATGTATATGCCTTTTCCAATTTGGCACACATACTCAATAAGTCATCTTATTAAACCCCCGAGTAAAATGATAGATCGTACGATGAAATAATATTCAAAGCGCCCCACCGAAACCGTCGACAAGGATTCGGTTGATCGAGCAGAAAAACATGTTTCGAAATTAAAATGTTTAGGTGTATCAAAACACCACATGAATTGAACGAAGAATTTTCATGAGTCTTTGATTATGATAGATGCGATGGACCCCACAAGGTACAGATTCACGGGGACTGCTAATGAAAAGGTATCGACGAAACGGGGGTGGTTTTACTTACAGAGAAACAAATCATATATGTTTTGAATACATGGAAACACGAAAATATCTCTTTCATGGCGTAGGAAAGAACTTACGATATTTTTATTGAGTAATGTTGCTTTTGATCAGGACAATTTGCTGTATTAAATACAATTAGTGTAATAGCAATTACTTCAGTCATTAGAGTATTAGACGGTTTAGAGGCCAAATAGCGGTTTGCCATTCTAAATTCTTCTAACCACAAAAATAGTGTTTGTAACAATAAGAAAATATTATATTACTCCATGACTAACTTCTGTTTTATACACCACTCCCATGTTAACCCGGGGTCAGCGTGACTCACATCACGATTTCCACCACATGAGGCGGTGTATGGGTAATTTGAAACAATGAATTCTATAGTATAAATTTAGCATTCACTTATTCTTTCAATCGTGTAGTGGATAATTATGAAGACACTTGAAGATAGTATGTGCTTAATTTCTGATCTGACACCTATGTGCTCTGGTTTGTCCGAGCATTACATAGAAAAAAAATGAAAATTCAGGTTGGATTCAAGTAAAGGTAACTGTGGCATGTCACAGTAGAAATACCAGTCGTAGGATTTTGAGCACCAGTAAAACGTCGCTATAAGAATATTAATCGTAAGTTTACGGACCAGTAAAAAAAA
>QXVX01011138.1:8408-26951 GCA_013436065.1 Halocynthia aurantium | reverse complement strand
CGTCGCTATAAGAATATAATCGTAAGTTTACGGACCAGTAAAAAAAACGTCGCTATAAGAATATAAATCGTAAGTTTACGGACCAGTAAAAAAACGTCGCTGTAACGTTAAGATTTACGGACCTGTAGGAACTGACAGGTTCCCTTCTAAACATATAGGGCATACACAAACAAGGCAGAACGTCTAAATATTTCTATACCACTTCTAATCCAGTCTTTGAAATCTGAAACCTCCTGTAGATTATTTCTAATATAAATACACTTCCATAATTTGGAGTAGTAGTTGTCTGAGTTTGAATTGAGAATTAAATGCGTGTTATTTGTCGTTTTGCATACTTCAATTTTGGTTTGTTTTTGTGCTGGCCAAATCCACCATTTTTGTTTCAGTGTAAAGTCGTTCAGATGTTGTTTAACATTTCTTTCCCGGTCGCAACCCAATTTCTTCGCTTACCTGTTTGTCAGTTTTTGTAATTTTACCATGTATTACTTCATATTCTCAGTAGAATTAGGTTTGAATCAACTGTATTGTTAATTTTGTCTTGTTAGCTTCGAGAAACTTCAATTACTGTTGAAAAATTGTGGATTAATGTACGTGATCGATTGCAAAAAGCGGATGACAATAGATTGTGGTTATTGAGATGTAAAGACACAGTAATCGTATCTTATCCCTTCTGAGGCTTGAAATTTAATATGCTTGTTGAGGTTTGCTGTTTTTCCACTGTATGTACTGCATTACAAAACCCTTACAAAATGAAAACTCTGGTCAGTCTGAATTCCGCGTAGTTTTTTTAACACTTAACCAACGTTGATAGCAATTTGATCGTAAAAACTATCGTTGTGGGATTAAGTTCAAGCGTAATTCAGGCCTCAAGATTAGATTCGAGCACCTGCGAAGTCAAAGGCCGTCTCGTGTTGCTCACTGTAGCGGGGTGCAGAAAGCATATTTGTGGTGTAAGATTACTAAAATTCTCGGCCTCTAGATATGTAAAGTATGTCGAGTAAAACAGTCACTGAATAGGAATTAACCAATAAATACGTGGTTTACATGCTTGTTATTTTCACTCTTATCGCCGAGGCTAAACCCTACAACACAAAAACGTGACAATACTTTACCGAAGGTTCGGAGTTGTATTTAGTTTCTGCTCACAGTTAGGGTCGGTTTACTTTAGATATCTCGTTGCTTTTCTGAGAGAACGTGAACTTTTCCCTTCGGTCGGTCACTAGGTTTAGCTTGATCCATCAAGATTAGAAAGCTCAAGCTTCCGATAAGCTTCTGTACTCCACGGTATTCGATTGCAAGTGACCCTGAGACTAGAATAATGTGGGAATATCACAGCTGCCGCAGGATAGGCTGCCAAAATGGTGTAGAAATTAGGGCATTTACCGTAATTCTGGATAACCTTAAGCATATAATGTAGCAGTTAAATTTCTTCGATTTTTGGTTCCAATTAAAACCGTTTCAATCGCAGAATAACCGAGATGTTAGTTTACCATTCATTTATGCATCTAACGAGTAATTCATACGGGTGGGGAAAGGCTGCATGGCTTGGAGATCGTCGAGCTAGCTAGCTAGGGGACTACTCGACAGTCAGTGCCTGTACAATAAACCGTATTCGTGAATAATTTATCAGTCAAAAATGTTGAGCAGCGAATAACGAGTTTTCACTGCACACGGATACACATTGCGTATTATTATGGTGATGCTTCTTGCTATGGTAAAATATCTCTGGTGTGACCAATAAATCGTGTAGGTTTAGACCAGGGGTCGGCAACCTTTTCATCGCAAAGAGCCAAATATTAAATTTTGATCTAGTTTAAAAAATTGAGGAGCCATATGAAAAAATATCATGGTATACTTCGTTGAATATGCATTCAATGTAACTGAAATAATATAACTTTTGTTTTGAAAATCTCTAAAAAGATGCTCAGATATGTTAATAAACATTCTTTCAAATATTCTCCATCTAATAAAGGGTTTCCACGACATGCAAGTTCTTGGGCAGCAACACAAGTAGCAGCAGTAACATTACTTGATGATTTTAACCATGAGACAAATGTATTCTGAGTTTCAAGAATATCTTTAATGTCTAACTAAACTTAAATTCAATTTATACATTTTTGATTTTCCGGTAAAATATTTAAGTATCCAAAAGCCACATGAGAAAGCTCAGAGAGCTGCAGGTTGCCGACCCCCGGTTTGGATACTTCGGTAACTTTACGATGCTTGCAAATCCATGCAACTGCAATGACATTTTTTTCTTTGCTTCGACATAGTTGCACTCCTTATAACCCAAACCTTACGAGTACTGAACAAATATTGACAATTCGTCGTCTGCAAGACATTAGCGATTTTGTCGAAAATTATTTGCTCAGTCTAATTTTACATAATAGTTAACGCGATTTTTTATTGCGGCTTCTTACTGTTAGGCTCGTTAAGCTCGTACCTTTGATTGCGATGTTTCGTCTCATCGACTTTCCTTGTTTACGTCAAGAAACCCTGTGAACCTTCGCGTACATTATTGCGTTCAATCTACTGGGTTTGAGCTGAGTTTTAGTTACATCGCGAACAGGGTGTTTATAAAGTAGCTTGTACTGAAAGCAATTAAAAAAACTTACGGGTAGATAATAATAAAAGTTGAAATATACAAACTAGCCTAGTGTATGGCATGCACGTATAGAACTATTGTTGACACCAAGTTAATTCTGTTTATTGAACTATCGGAATGTTTTTGTCAAATTGTCAGGCTGGGACAATGGGTATGCATCAAGAACAATGCTTTTAGACAGGCCAATCGCCCCTCTGATCTAGAGGTACCCCCATACTCAAACCTTTCTAAGTGATGGGTGAGGATACTAAATTCCAAGTCAATTAGATAAGAGACATGGGGTACCATATTTTCATAACTAAAAACTTGGACGCCTAAAAAGATCTGCATTTCAAGTTTGGCTCATATTTAGAAGTATATATCTATTAATTAGACGCATTTTGGGCAGTCCTAAACTAATATGCAGAAATAAAATAGCACCAAGAATAAACGAAATAAAAATATCGCATTGAATTATAATTTACTCTTCGACATATCATACTTTTCTGTACATAGCACGGCTTTAAAAACGGCACAGTCCCGTTGAAATTGAGACGTATGGTAGCCCCTACAGGGAGGGGGGACAACTAATCATAGTGGGTAGCCGTTTCTAGGTACCCTTTGAGATATCCTCACAACATACCGTGCAATCAAAATTGGCGAAGCAGTTATTAACTCTCAATGAGTCTCCTTCCCCAGTCCATCTGTACCCTTACATAGGGTCTCTTTAATCGCTACTCCGCTCCCATTGAAACTAGGTAATAGTGAAATATAAAGTCCCAGTTGGCCACTGGGACGTATCGACTCCCAACCGATTATTTTGTGATCTTAATTCGTCATATTTATGTCCAAATTTACTAAACAGCGAGGGTCTCTTGCACCTTGCAACTGAACAAAGAAGATTACGGAGTGAAACTGTTACCAGTTGCGTTGGGTCACAGCAAAGAATGTTTATCAGCTGTCAAGTTGCCATATTATCTCTTTCTCAAACTAATCATTTCTAGTATCATATTTCACCATGGCTCATTATTCCTGTTTAATGAAGCGGATCTATCAGGTGGGCCTTCCTGTTATATTTTTTTAGTTATCAAATTGATTAAACCATTATGAAACTATCGTGCAAGCAAGTTCGACTTCCGGCCTGCACGGAATTCGAAATTTCTTAGGTACTTCGTGTTAAAAAAAAATTAAAAATATAAGAGCATTTGGTTCGAAAAATTGTAAAAGGTCCCGATCTGCGTCATGACTGCTAATTTTAATGTTGTTAACTGCTATTCGAAATATTATTATGAGCCATAGATGCCATAAATCGATATCAATGAGTTACCGTGGTTACCTGGGTGATAATTCGAAAAATAGTGTATAGTTGATGCAAACTGTATTGATAAATAAACAGGAAACTTTTTGGGACTGTCATTCACGAAAAATAACGTTATACACTATGTTCACGTACTGGTAAGCATGATTAGAGCTGTTTTATTTCGTGAAAATTTATCGGGAGAATGAAATCTGGAATAATTGTGCATTTATGATTTCAAAAATTAATATGGTGAAGTCGCTGTCGGTTTTATGTATTGGATGCTTGGTGATTAAAATTAGAAAGAAACGGTATACTCAATCGAATATACGCCGATAGGATTTTTTTTCAGAAGGAACTCTGAAGGGTTTGTAAAAGCAAAATTAAACAATCTCTTTGTCTCGTAATTGCATACTCAATTATGTGTTTTGTAGATTACTATAAGAAGCTTTGTACGCTGTATCGCTGTGGTGTGTGAGTGAGGTAACCTACTTTTGGAATCCTCCGAATCTTTTCACATTATTCGTATCAAAGGAAAATGTTTTAGTCGACTAATAGTTTATAGTGGTGAGTGCACCAACCCTTATCACCAGTGTTCTTCGAATTTCCACCTACCATAGACTGCGCGTGATTCACGAGCAAGTTATGTTTCGTTAGGCCATTCGTTAATCAAATTGTTCGTAAACTACTTTAAAAGTACTTTTTATCACTACTACCAGCATCACTAGCCCTTTTCTATAGATTTTGGTCGAATCCCTATTACCAAGTACAGTAGAACCAGCTTGTTACATCCACGATTCATACAACCAACCGCTTAGTACATCCAAATTGCTTGGGACGGAATTTCCCAATTCATTCCCCATTATAAAAAAAACGCTTAATACATCCAGCCACCGCTCAATACACCCACTTTCGATTCCCCATGCAGGCAAATTGTTCTTTACTGTGTACAAATACTGTGTACAGAGGATGGACATGCTTAATGCTATGAAAGTAGAAGTAGATGGCCATCTCAGAAAGACATTCCCACCTAAACGAACCTCGTTGCGCAGATTTTTCTGTGTTGAATAAATTCATTGATTCGCCTGCTTTGTCCTTAAACAAAGATCAATGTAAAAAAAAACCTTTTTGATCGACACCATTTTTAGGGTTGAAGATTCTACAATTTAGGCTTTAATTTGATAAGGATCGTACCCGAAGGATTGTACTGGCGTAGAATATAATGTAACACAACTACACTGATATGTAGACATCGGTTAATACAACCACCGCTTATTACATCCAAAATCGCCTGGACAGCTGAAGATCCCAAGAATCTACTATGAAGATTTGTTCATAACTGCCTCTCACTGTTACATTGTATCTGGCGACTTGCATAGCTTATTTCTAGGTTCTAGGTACAGAGTGCTATTATATTCATCGCTCATGTTTGTTGCCTCATATTTGTCATGGCGTTGTCAGGTCATAGTTTTCGAGTTTTTCTTTGTTTGATTCCTTACGTGGTTTCTGTTTGATGTACTGTAAGTTGTAAGCACGTATTACTTTACTCGCAGCAATACATGGATTAAAAGAGCAACAGTGCAAATGTTCGTGAACTCGCTGTGTTGTAAACTGATTAGATTTTTCCAGCTCGTTTTTGAATCGATTGACATTTTGATGACATTTCCTGGCGTTCGTAAGGCGTTGCGCATTGAGTGGGGGCCATGCTGTTTGCTTTGAGGATTAAATGGCAGCACACCTGGCTTTCATATAGGCTTTCAGTTACTTTTTCCGACAAGTCAACACTATAGAGGTCTAGGACAATATCTTCCCCAACGAAAACCTTCTCTAGCCTCTACCCCCAGTGCCGAATAGCTGAATGGAAGCGTTATGAGACTGGTGTCTTAATACTCTCTCATAACCTTCAAAAATCATATCACCCCATGGTAGTCTTGTCCCATAGTTCAATCCAGTGGCAAGTTCTTAATAATCAGTAGGGCATGATATCAATACAGTTAATTCAACGGTACATAGGAATTTTATATTGTAATGTACCTTGTCTGAGCGTGTGCTGTGTATTTTTGCTTCGTTGCTCAATAGCAACGTAACGTGTTGCATGTTTTCAATTTAAAATTTATCCATCAACAACGTTATCCAGACTTTTTGCTGCAGTTGTTTGAAAGACGCAATTCACTGAGCCCTTACGTGTGTACATTACACGGATGATGTGATATCAGTTAATAACATTGTAACAAAGCATTACAGGAATTTAATTCATTTCAATGATGTTTTGAAATTGATGTAATTTCATGCTGTCGGTTCGATCAGCTACGTTTTCAGAGGTCGGGCCGAAATTCATCATCTTTCGCGGCAGACATAACAAACTGGCTAATAAATTCAGCTTATAAAAAAAGAACTTGCGTCTTGCACTCTGGTTTATGCATATACATACACATCGTTAGTATTCAGCTTGTGTTTGGGTAGTCGCGCTCCGTAGAACAAATGTCAAAAACTCTCGGCAAGATGCAGCATAGAACATTGTTGTCTATACAAAAAGTGCAAATGATATTTGCTCAGCGTGGTCATTAAATACTTATTACGCGATCGGATTGGTTGTAAACAACTATCTAAAAACATTTCCTACTCTAGCTAAATGGGTATGTATTTTTCTTTGTTCTGCACTTGTTTGCAAATAATATATCAATCTTCATCCGCCATATCGTATTGTAAGAAAGAACACGTGATGACAATATGATTAGAACACCACGTGATTCTGTCTTGGATACATTTTTTTGTACTACGCTGAATCATTTCTTTACCAAGTATAGAGCTAGATAAGCCAACGGCAGTAATTTTATTTCTCATCAAAATTGGGGATATTTATGGAAATGTAAACACCTAGTGCCCCCATAGCGCCCCTTGATCTCTGTCCACCCTCTCACGAGTTCACTAGAGGGTGACACCGCCTAAATTAAGAACCGATGCTATTACAATCTCAAAATTAGCTTATAGAGCAGGGGTTCTTAAACTGGGGGGCGCGCCCCCCTGGGGGGGCGTGGAGCAGTTGCAGGGGGGGCGTGATTTTTTTTTAGGTAAAAAGTTTCAGAAAAAATTAAAATTTTTACTGATTATTTATTATCAATGGAAGTCTTACACTGATCATTTAGCCCAGAGGTGTGCAACCTGCGGCCGGCGAGCCAAGTGCGACCCCCAAACCGAATTTGTGCGGCCCGCGGGAAGCTCCGATCAATGTCAGGGGGGCGTGAATTTTTTTCAAGGATGTAAGGGGGGGGGCGCAGCCAAAAAAGTTTAAGAACCCCTGCTATAGAGATAGGGCGCAAAGATATTATTACTCTGGTACCATAGGGAACATTCTCATTGACATAGCCATCAGTAGCACTATTTTGTATTACTTTTTAGATTTTTAGTTTTCATCGTCGAGCCTTATCTAATTAAATAGGAAATTGGTGCCTCATTTAAGAAAACGCCTTTCAGAATTACCTCGGCATTTTTCTGGTTATAGAATAATAATTTACTATCAGGAATGCAGCACTGAAACGAGCTTTTCTTCTAATCTAGAACACTATTTTCACTGTCATAAGTTGTGATACAGTATCTAGTTCTGTTAAGTTTGACCTAGTTGTGATTCCTTTGAGCAAAGTTATATCCCTTCAGATTGTACAGGTGTATTTAGGGCCCTGAAAAATATGTCTTCCAATATGGATACATTTTGAAATGTCATAAATTTTTCTTATTTATACAAGTAATGAAATTTTCTCTTGAACATATATTTCACGGGCCAAAATGAGTGAACTCGATGTAAAACTTCAGTGATTTTCATTTGGAAGTCATGGGAATTGGAACCGGTTGGTTTTCTCAAATTCCATTGAAGAATAAATCTGACGTCCGAGCTTTGGTAAACATTAGGAGAATTAATCAAACTATGGATCAGAAAAACTGAAATTTCTGTCTTCAACTTACATTGCTTTCTTGGCATAGCGATTTTTCTTTGTATCGGCTTGTCGCTTGGTATATTTGGAGTAATGAATTATCGTTTTTGCTCTAGCCGAAAGTTCTGCGGACAAATGCGAAATAACTCGAGTACATTCACGTTGAAGTCATGACTCTCCGTGAACGGTACATTACAATACTTTAAATATACATTCATTAGTATATTTGATCAGTGGATACAGATACTGTATCTCAATTCCGACACGTTTGCTGTACGAAATTGTCTGCAGCGGTGAAAAGGTTTATCTATGTACCGTAAGACAACCTGTCTAGTCCTTGGTTGGTGGTACATTTGTTTTTTTTTCAAAATCGACACCAGATAACCCATGTTCTGGTAAGCGGCATAAATCTCCATTAGGATTTCTCTTGGATAAGATCAGCTAAAGTTAAAAGTTCAATGGAATACTTTACGCGGTTTTGAGATGTCGACGCGTGTTCAAATATGTAGATATTCCAAGAAGTTCATAGTTTCTCTTAGTGAAGCAGTTTACTATCCCTCACCTTGTCAGAGCTGGTCATGGGAAATGGGAAATGTAAAACGTTTGGACAAGGAGAAATGTTGTTATTGGACTAAAAACGATTTCGGACATTTTTTTCCAATTACTACATTTATTGGATATTTGTTTGCTAATTCTTTCTATACATTCCTCGTATAATGTCTCAAGGCAGCGTTCAGTCCTTCGTTGATTCAATTAAAATAGATCTACCATATAATAAATCAAAACCTTTGATACCTTTATTGTATACAATAGGATTTACGCCTATTTAATATACAACATCTTGTATGCTTAAATTTTATATAGTTATATTGTGTCCAGGAAACAGTTGACCGTTTACATTTCCATGAATCAATTGCATCACTCATCAGTGTTTTTTGTTGTTTTGTTTTAGCGATCATTACGGTGTGGATCTGAACAATAGTGTGATGTATTATATATAAAAATGTTGGTAATTTAGGTTGGTGATATAGTGTCAATAGGACTATTTTCAATAAATAGGGGACTCTAGTGGTAATAGAATTATAATGAAACTCGGGTTGAGGTCACGGCGATAATTATGGAATTATTCAACTTTTTGAGATTTGAGAGAGGTTAGTTAGTCAGAATTATCCAGGTGAAAGTCGCCAGTATGACTAAACATGATATTTCTGGAAAAAGGGAAGCAGCTACACTAACAGCAATCGTTAACAGTTACGGTTCAAGAATGTTTGTTTACACTTGGCATTGACAAACTGACAACTCTATCTCACTTAGTAGTACTATTGGAAAAGTAAAATATCTCTTTGATACAACATGCCAATAGCACTCCGCGTTTTTCGATGTAAGACGCATGCACGAGGCATGTTGCTCGAACTAAAATTAGTTTTAGTAAAGATAACATTGAGTTAATCAAATCAAAATCATGACAGGTCCCCTTCCTTTCCCCATGTTTTTTGTTCAAATTAATTGAATAACTTTGTAAGCTCCTTCTTCCTGTTTTGAGATTTTCACAGACAGTGCGTAATGATTATGATGAACAGTTTTTTCAGCTAATGCCTGAGTTGCCAGTTTACTGTCTCTTCTCGGTTTTGGTGGTTAGTACAAACTAGTCAAAGGTCAAATCGATATGCATTATATCGTAAGTAACCTCACGGAATTCAAGTGAACTTACTTGCGTTCAGAACATAAACAGGGCCAGGCAAAAATCCAGGCCACAAAAAAATGAATTAAAAAAATCGCATACTGACATTCGTTGTAGTGAAAAACGATAACTAAATTGGCTACTGTATCTATTTAGATATCTTTTGGTATCTTCATAGGTATCTTTATAGCTCTGACTATTCTGAACCAGGTCTACCTTTTACTAATTAAAATGTTTTACTCTTAGCCGACGTTTGTCTTTTGTGTCGTAGTAGTGGTTATAGTTATTATTATTCTGTATTTTTACTTCAGTTGTAGTTGATTGGAAAAATGACACATTGAGGGGTGTAGGAAAGAATGCTGTAAAAAACCATAGCAACATTGCATACCTTCATTTGTTCTTTATTCCTCGACATGTCGTCTGCTGAGCGGCACTACAGTGATTTATACTGAAAGTTGATGAATACTGTCGTTTACTTTAAAAAAAACTACTTTTCTGATACATTACTCCACTTCAGACTATCCGACCCCCATGAGATTTGATCCTTATGATAATACCGACCACCTGCTTCGCAACGAAAAGAGCTTAACAGTGTAATCCGATTACAACATACTAAGAACCTGCTGAACGTAAGCACCAAGTCATCATTTTCATTCTTTCGTGAAATTTTACCATTTTGGAATTTCGACAGTAGAGCTACATTGCAAGGATTATATCGGCCTACATTTTCCTCAGCAACAGAATTCCCACCGATATTTTAAAAATATAATATATTATATATATATACTACGTCAGTTTTTTCAAAAAATATGCCCTGGGCCCAGGGACACTAGGGGTGAGGGAGTGCTGGAAGCAAGGGCCCAAAAAATGCATTACTTGGCTAGATGTTGCACATGTGGATTACTTGTAGACCAGAGGTTCTCAACGTTTTTCCGTATTCCTCCCTTGTCAATCCCAGACGCATTTCCTGCATTTCCTCCCCAGACGCTTGATCATTACAGAAAACAAAGGAACAAAAAATCAACCACATATTTACAAATTTTCATACAACTCTAATAAGGAACCCTGAGCCTCGTGCTGAGAAACAAATAGTCATTTGTCATTACAACTCGAAGCTAGTAGGTAAATCTAGATTCTAGAAAACAATCATGTACCGCTGATAACATCAGACCTTGCGTAAACATATATATAAACAATATTATATCATTCCTAATCTGCATTACGTCAATGTAAAACTTGGGATAAATCAAACAAATGTAAGTTTGCCAGTACAATTTTATTTTACCATTTTGAGACAAGGTTGCAATTCTATTCATTATTGCCAAGATCATTGATCAATAGAAAGGAGTAGACTGTAGGAAAGAAATGAGTTTAGATGAGTCATGGAAGATGGAAGAATGGAAAGCGAAAGAGAAGAGAGAAATAATAGCGAACAAAGGATGAAGATGAAATGAAAATTGACTCAATGATAAGAAAAGGGGAGATGAATGGAAAGAACGAATCCTAAGGGAAGCAGAAAGTGAGAGGTAGAAATGGTTAAGAAGGACAGGAAGACGTTGAAAATTAAAAGTTGTGATGATAGTAAATGATGAGATGAGGAAGAGTTGAAAGTGAAGTGACTAAAATGCTAGAAAGTGAAGTATGAATGAAGGAGCTGGAGATGAAGAGATGAATATGATAAGGAAAAAGATAGACATGAAGAAGAAGGAGAATAAGATCGATATGTATATGAAGAGATAAGGGAGGTGGATGAAGAGATGAAGCTAAGGGAGAAGGAGATAGATATGGAAATGAAGAGATGAAAAAAGATGAAGTTTATGGATATAAAGATGAAGAGAAGGAAGAAGGAAGAAATCAGATAGAATAAGAGAAATGAAGCGCATGATTAGGTAATAAGAATGGCGGAAGAGACAAAAGATAACCATAGATCAAATGAATTTAAAAATTGAAATTCCACATTTTAAATTTATATCATTCAGTTATGAACACGAACTGAAGGGCGCTTAAAATATTTGGTTAAATCTTTCAAATTAGTTTTTATACAGTAGTGATATATTAATCTAACGTACAAACTTGATAATATCCTTCCCCCAAAAATGTAAATAAATATTTGGCAGACAGATCCAAATTTACAATGCTATTTTTGGTTGTTCCAACAAGAATTTGCTGAAATCTTCATAGTTAAGAATTCCACTTGAATTTTCTTGTCCTTGCATCATGGCGCCGACTTGGGCTGATGTAAGTTTTTCACCTGGAAATGGGATGAAAAGTTTTAAAACGATTTTCCGTAAGAAAGAGATCTAGATATTGATGATGCATCTTATATTCTTACCGAGGGTTGTAAGGACGTGTCTAATTTCAGCTCCCATAACTGTACCGTTACCGTCTTTATCAAAAACTCTCAAACCTTCAACAAAATCTTCGTAGGTTCCTTTGACGGATTCTTTGATGATTTTGTCGAAGATTGGAAGGAATTCTTCATAGGACAATTTTTTAGTGTTCATATCTGAAAGATAGAAAATGTGCTAGAATATTAGTTATTGCTATACAGTATTTACTTATACTTATACTTATAGTCCTACCTTCTTTGCTTGGATTTCCCATAAACTTCAATACATCTTCGTTGGTCGGACATTCTCCCAAAGCTCTCATCACATCACCAGCTTGATTGTAAAATATTTTGGTGTCACCGGTTTTATCGAAAAGCTCGAAAGCTTCTTTGACATCTAAAGAAAGATAAGAATATTATGATATTGATATGGAACTTGCAGATGTTGTACATTTGTTGGTTGCTATATTAAGATTTAAATATTGTTTTAAAGAGATTGCTTACCTTCAACCATTTGTTCACTGAAGTCAGCCTGTGAAAGAAAACAAAGAGTTATATACGCCATACAAAACTAAGATTTTAAAGTGCTAAATATTTCATTCGGTGAACGAGTACAATGTGTAGAACTTTCACTTCTGTATAATCTATTTATTTTCTATATTATTATTATTATTATACTAACCATTCTTTTGCAGATTTTTAAATTTTCCTGGTAGCTATTAGAACACTGAAGTTGTTGCTGCTATAATGAATTCTCGAATATGATTTTGAGAACGTAGGGATTCTTCTTTTAAAGATCTGTTTCACACTTCATTAATTCATTTATCAGCTGCGTTGTCACCAAATTGTAACAATTCCGTAATGGTGCGATAACATTTGGTATAACAGCTGAAATTTGCGAAACTTAGCGAATGTAGGAAATGTTGGATTGGAGTTCCCCAAAGGAATTAATTATGAATTAAATATGCATTTTGATTGTGGTGACCTTCACCGAGGTTATAGTAACCTTGGGTCGTGATAACTGTAGACTCTACACTACACTCAACACTGTGAAAGAAGTACCTTGTTATCTTGTAATATTGTATGATTTGTGTAAAAATAATTGGCAGAATATTGAAAACGGTCATCTTTACCGTTAGTGTAGTTTATTCTTTCCGAATACCAATCAAGTAGATTGATAAAACAGTACTGTCTTCTCATTCAATTTATTTCTCACAGATATAGTGTCGGAAGCGTGCAGTAGGCATCACGTTAGACAAACGTGACGCTGTATGGCTGGTGATACTGAGAGCCACCGCTGAGGCATCGACATCTGGATTATATCCAGAATACAATGCATACGGAACAGATGTTCCATCAAAAAGCTTGAATCTCTATTTGAAAAAATGTTATTTTACTTTCTTTCTGTTCTAAGTTTAACAATAATGCAGTTTCGGGTAGTTACACCTACTCGGTTCAAATATCTCATTCCTGTCCATAGGTATGCATTAAGTTTATTTAATTGTCCGTATGCGAGTATAGCATCGTATTGCTCTTTGGTGTCAATATCTGCCAGAGTTGCATTAATATTAGCACATTGTTCTTGAGCCTCGTTTTTACGAACATAATCGGTTTTGGTACGTATTATGAAGCATTTGCATCCCGAAACACGTCACAATAGGCTGGAGAATCTAAAATCAAGCTTAACATTATATTTCATCTGTTACGTACAAGTAATAGCAAAGCTATTTCTACCATTGCCTCATGTCATTGTTCACATTAAAAACATTTTGAATTTTAAAGTTGAACAGTATTAAAACCATTTCCTAATAATCCCTTCATTTGTCTCAAATCTTCCATCATATCACCAATTTCAGCAATCATCATATCGGTGTTGTTGCAAGCACACATATTCGGCGTGTTCCCAAAACAGCCTAAAATATTTATCATATATATTTCAAATGTACACACATAAAAGGTATTTTGTCATTAGTTTATACCTTCCATGCCTCCCAGGATCATTCCTAGTACAGCAATTGCAAATTGAAATCTTCTTATTCCATACATGACGAAGTAGTAATAGACGTATTCAATCCAGTAAAGAAATGATGGTGGTTAGATACTTGCAGTTTTATAGACAAGCTCGGAAACGCGGTTAGGAAATGCAGTTGCTATCCATTGTTCCAGAAGCTGAGACGTGATCCGATTTTTTTACATGCCGGACGTAATCTCATATAGAAAGAAGAGACTGTCTATGTTCGTATGCGCTTAACTCCTGACGCTCTCAAAAAGGACACGTCCCCCTTTCTACCAGTGTTGTGTTATGACCGAATTTTTAAATGGAGTCTTCATCGCGACCCCAGGATATGCTTTTAATTAATTTTCGTGAAAATGCTAAATTGCCTTTCAACACGCCATATGCTCAATAAACTAGGGACTCGGTAGGGTAAATATACGCTTTTAAACTTCAAAAAGTGCGACTGTTTCACTCAGTAAAAAGAGTGGGAATTTTATCTTGGTTTCCGGAGCAATGGGATGAGCAAAGGCAGACTTAAATATTTTCTTGGACCTGGGAAATTGACCCGGAAAATCGCATGGGATCCTGATCCTGTATCTACCCGCCTCTCCTGTCTCCTGTGACAGATATATAAGCTTATCCCAATCGCCCTGTTAAACACAAGGAATCTCTACAAAATTTGGCACTGAGGTCGAGATGCATACCGTATTCATTCGATTGTAAGCCGCCCTTAAATGAAAGTCGCACTTAAACATTGGGTAGCCTACCTAAGGCTGATCTGGGGCCGAAATTGAGGCTCCTTCTTGAAAAAAGTAGCCTATAACCTATTCCTGCCTGAAACTGATCCCCGTGTAAGTTTTCAGAGCGCATAGTCAAGAACCCTCCCAGTCATGGGCGAACGAACATCTAAACACACACGGTTACTCCTTTATTTATGAGATAGCAGAAGTACCCGGCGCCAAACTTTGGTATGGTGAGGGGAAATGTGAGCCGCCCCTGATTGTAAGCCGAAGCCGTCCTTGATCTTGATTGTAAGCCGCAGCCGCACGAAATGATGAAAAAACAATACAAGACGCGGCTTACAATCGAATAAATACGGTACCTAATTAATGCAAGAACAAATATTCCGAACTTAGGCAAGCTAAGTTCCTCTTAAAATATGGAATTAATGCTAAGCTTCAAAACCTGATAACTGATTAGGCCGGGTTATTAATAATTTGTTGCTGGGGACTGTGTGAATGCTATATAACTCGACTTGTTTTACTTCGTTACGATCTTTTACTGAATGTGATATAACTACAATTGCGAATTTGTACAATTTTTCAAATTTAGGCAACTTAGGCAAGCTATGTACTAGTATTCCTCTCAGCTCTAACGGATTGTGGTGGTCGTACGTCTTCTTTGCGCCCGTGAACATATCGCTCGTTTAGAAATGGGGTCGCGAGTAGTCACAGAATTCGATTTTTTTCAATATTGGAGTCGCTTCAAAAAAAGGTTGTGGACCACTGGTGAAGACGGTATAGTAATGTCTTTGAAGGTTTGAATATTGCTTATGGATTAGAGTTTTATCGCCAACTAGTGATCATAATACTTGTAACCAACAGTCGTGGAGGATATATAAATATGGGTGATGTTAAACTGCCGTATAGTGATGATGAGACGATATTATTACCTAAAATTTAGAGTTAAGAGAGGGAGAATGTTGCTGGTGTAGACACACTGGGATAAAAAAGGCAAGCAAAGTTCTAGTGTGATCGTAGAGAAGTCTCATGGTGTGGTGAGACGAGGAATGCAAAGATTGTTTTTAAGCTTTCTTGCAAGATTGTTGTTCAAACAAGAATTGTATTTGGTCTTGATAGACTTTCAATATAACTGAAGTGTCTGAATATCGAATGTGTGATTGATACCATATTCTACTTAGGCCCATCGTTTAACTGAAGTTTTGTGTTTTGTTTTGTGACCTACTGATTACTGGACAACGAACCCTCGTTAGAGTGAGTGTATCTTACAGAATCAGGTGTACAACAACGGAAATCACCATTTTATATATGAGACGTTACAGGCCATTCTTATTTTGATGGGAGGAATAATTTGGCTAGCTGTAGACGGCTGGTCGCGCAATTCTTTGTTCAATGGAAAATTACAGAAACATCACGTCAACAAGGATTCACGTGATTCTCCTCATCGTGCGCGTGGTTATAGTCAGGATAAATAAAACGCTGATTATGATTGCACGAAAGGTAGTTTTACTAATTAAGTATAGAGCGTCACTTTTGTATAATTAACCCGTTACGTGTCTTTCTGATAAGGTTGATCTGCTTAGCGCGTATGATTTTGTATGAGGTGGTAAAAGAGTTATATGAAAAATCGCAGCTGAAGAATTTTAGTCTTCGTCAAGACAGTCTGCCCCTGAGAAACACGGTGGTCGGACGTGCTTTGTTAGAGCTCTCTGAAGAAGTGCCACGTTGTCTTCCTTGCTAGATTCTGCAGTACGTTAAGCAGGGGGAAATGACAAAGAAGTAGTTGGTAGAAGTAACGTTAAGAAGATAGAATAAGTGAAGGAAGGTATATGTAATCGACGTGAATCGAAAAAGGAAATATATTAAGATTGCGATTGAAACTCATTGTAAGACTATATACCTGAAATAACTTAAATAACGTGTATAACTTAAGCGTGTACTTGCTTTTAAGTGTGACCCGTCTGAAACCCGTTTTACATAAGTTTAGTAGATGAGTTTAAGTTAGCCTCGGAGGGATTCTAGTGTTTCAGACGAGTGTTATTTCCACAAACGGATCGAAAACTGTTGTCCACCTACTTCATTGAGGAGTGCTTCGATAAGGGAAAACTTGAATTGTGAGACGATTCCGGAACTGTTTGTTTTGTAATTTTACTTACCGGTTCGCAAGAACCCATGCAAACCATTTTGAATCCCGCCATATTGTTAACCTCTAACCTCCACACGAAGATAACTGAACGTAATCTGGTTTTCGGAGCAACCGCGCTTTAAAACTAATACTTTTAAGCATTCGTGTATATTGCTCATTGAAATACCCTTATATTTGTCATGACCATTACGTTTACACCTTTTTATATTATTTATCTAGATCTATAATAATTATTTACTCGACCATACTAAACCTTAACATGGTCGCGGATCGCCGGCCCGTCATTCGCCGGAAACCCGAAGCTCTCATAATGTTTGGCCAATGGAAATGATTTCGTAAGCGAAACGTAAGTACAAGTTTATTGGTTCAATATATAGTAGGTTGTAGAAATTGGTTGTTTCACCACACGGCTCGTTTTAAAGAACGAAAATACGTGCAATGTACAATATTAATACCAACTTATAGGAATAAACAATGTCGAACTAAAGCTCTTAGCGAGTGCTACTGCTAGCGCTTCTGTACAATTTGTGCGCAATGGTTGATGAATCCCTGTTACAATGTGCGCCAAATGTCGTCCACTAAAATTGTATATAAATAATGTCATGCAACTATACTATACTATTTTTTAGAATCTCCGCAAGATTGTTATGGTCAAAATTCTTTGCCATGCTCTGCCGTCCTGAAAATTGAAAAGTTTTGCTTGGAAACGCAAACCAGCCAGCAAAATTGAGAGTTGTTTCTGAATTCTGATTCAGAAATAAGCCAAGTACGTTACATGCATGCCTTGGTGATCTGGCTAGGAAGGCTATCAAAATAGGTATGTACAGATATTTCAAGCCTTGTTTTAGATGTGGTTGTTTCATTGGAGAGGGTTCCATCAGTTGATCATTTTTTTCTTCTGATCAGCTTCCTGAATTCAATCGAGCATTCAATCACACACAATTACACAGTTGGGTTTTCCAGTCAAAGATGGAGAAGATCGGAGGCCAAAAATTCACCGGTATCTTTAGGCGCGGAGTCTTATCGGACTCCTAACGTATCCTCCCTTTCAGATAGTGCACCTAACTACGTTAGCGTAACACACTACGACCGACCTGATACAACAAAAAATACTTAAATTTCGGCTTTTCTCGAGATTTCAAAATTCAAAATTCCGGTTGTAGGATAGTGTGCGCTATTCAGGCTCAAGACTTCAATGACTCTTATCCCTGGAGAACAGGAGTGCCCAGAGTGCTCTTGTTCTCTCTATTGGACGCAGTTGTTTACTAATAATTGTAAGCCGTCTGATAGTGAACCGTCTGGTAATGACTGAGCCGTATTTCTCAGTCGATTATCTTCCCAATCTGTTTCCCTAAAGCAAATGTTCCCGTAAATCTTTGATTTATTATGATGTAAATTTCTGAGCTAATCACGCTTATTAATTTGCAGGCACTCAAAATGGAAACTTAGGCTACTAAATCCAAAATCGGTTCAAATCCCCCTTTGTATTCTAATAACTAATTATTTCTGCACAATGTCTTGAAGTTCTGAGCCCTTTTTCTTAGGCTAATTACTATTTTGTAACTACTATGAGCACAACAACCAGAGGGAGAAAGATAGAAAAGAAGGGCAGAAAAGAAATTGTTGGTCTACAGATATTTATTCAATACATACACCCGGTTTCGATGATGCTCGCTTCCCCCTTGTCATAACTTTATTTCTAATATTTTAAATATCTAAAGTACTGATTTCAGAAATCAGAAATAAAGATGATATCCTGTGATGCTATCCACTCAACATTGAACAAGTGTATAAAAAGTGGATAGCATTGCTTCATAAAGTCTATGACCCTTGCGCCAGTA
>QXVX01011134.1:78219-132225 GCA_013436065.1 Halocynthia aurantium | reverse complement strand
TTATTACGCATAAAAAAAAATGATTGAAAACTACCCCAATTTTTGATTTTCTCCAAGGCTATAGCCTGTCGATTTTTTTAAAAATGTAGCAATTTTTGAAGTTCAAGCGTTATTATTCTATTCCTGGAGCGATTTGCCAACAGCGACTTGAACAGACAAAAATAATTAGTTGCAACTTGTTCTATTACTTTGCAAAAATAACTCAATAACTTGAAATAATTCATACAGGAACGTCAAGTGATGTAATCATGTAAACACAGGGAAATTAGGCTTAAGAGTAGACCTTATTGCATGAAAGCGAACAGTAAAGGTGAAATTCTCTAGTCCTAAGTCCAAAAATTCGTTGCAAATTATCTCAAACTTGTAGCAAGAGTGCTACTCCTGCCAGTACCCATTTTGATGGTTTCTCTTTCGTTTTTAAGTTGAAAGTCCACACGAAAGTCGGTCCACGGTTCTTCGTTTTGTAGACAGGGCATTCATAGATATTTTTCGTTTCTTGCCTGTCGATCGGGATTGCTTTGATGAATATGACAGGCATTGATGGGGTCAGTTCCTTGAGTCTTGACTCACTCATCAAATTGGTTTGGGTGTCCCATCTTGCACCTTTATAAAAAATAGATCGTCTTATGACTTCCTTCTGAATGGAGTATAGGAAAGTTGGAACAGTTTTCAAACTATCCAAATAATTCAATTTTTTGAAGATTGCACAGACCATAGAACATATTTTCAACCTACTCCTAGTCTATAGTTTATTGAACCTATGGCACACTATTTAACAGTAAGTGTGAGCGGTTTTTGAATGAGGTGGTCATCAAGCAAGGAGTACATGTGTAACTACCCATAAGTACTATGTATTCAGGTGGATGATTTGTGGCGACATAATTTACTGTTTTTACTATTTTACATAATTTACTAATTTACAGTACTGCCACAATCGATCTCTGTGTTTCACAGGCCATGCATGTTTAATAACCAATAGATAGAAGTGAAGATTACAACAATTCTATGTACAATTCACTACACTACATATATATTACTCCACAAAATACAGTTTCAATCAAGTGATCCCCAGAAATTAAGCATTGCTCCTAATTCTGGATATTGTTTCGCAACAAAATGTAATTTGATTGCTTACCTTCCATGAACAGACCATGCACATAGGCCCCTTCTCTTGGTGGCGAATTGAAATCATCTTTGTTCTTCTTTGTAACATCACATTGAAGACACATCTTGTCAAGAGGCCATTCGTTCTTTCGGGCCATTGACTGCATGATTGCTGTCAAGAACGACTGCGGATTGAAGAGACCTCCAAGCCATACAACATTCGGGATTTGAAAATCCGTTGTCCATGTTTCAAGCTCCTAAAATTTGCATAAAAGATTTTTTACTGCACTAAATATTTTATTGTTAAGAGAACAATCAAGCAGTTAAATATCATCCGATTCTATGGATTGTCTCCTTTAGCACAAATAATTTAATATAAAAATTTAATAATAAAACACATAAAATATTAAGGCTCAGGCATTTTTAGCTGCAAGACACTATAAAACAAGGAAAGTAGGTACCAGCTACACTTCAATCAACCTGCAAACCCTACAATATCCTTTGCATTTGTTCCTTGCAGGAAATAATTTGCTGGCCATTCTTATCAAGTACAATATAGTACTGGCTAACTTTTATTAACGTAGAAAAAGGCAAACCTTGATTCTTGCCAGAAGGTCAACAAACCATGCGGTCAAACCAAGCATGGATGGATATGCTCGTGCCGTCCAAGATTCAGGAAGGTAATCAAAAAACATTGCTGTCTCCAATTCTTCCATATCATTTGTTATTGTCAGTTCACCCTATAGGGAATGTTAAGAAGTTATAGGTTAGGTTAGTTGCATAAGGTAGTAAAATAAAAACAAGAGGATGACAAGGGAAAGCATGAATGAATGCATCACTTCAAGAATGCCATCTAACTTTAACCTTGGTGAAAAAGTTTTCTCACTTTTAATCCAAGATCAAGTTCCTTGAGAGATCGTCTAATTTCTCTTGTAAGCGTATTCATCCTCTCACACTCTTGAAAAGCGACAACAACGTATGGAGTACGATCTTCTACCTTCGACATGAGCTCGATCATATTAAATTCTTCTGGCAATTTCTCAAGGATTTCATCCACGAATGCCTTGACCTGAAGAAGATTTTTTAAGATCATATTTTCAGATATGATTGAAGAATAATATGACATATAGCTTGAATTATTGTTCGAGCAAATTGTTCTTTATAATCAATATAATTACCTTTTCTTCTCGTGTTGTTCCACCAGTACCACCTCCAGCTGTATCTTTCGGTTGCATTTCAAGCAAAGTTCTAAACAGGTTCTCAGAGGTTGTAGTCAAAACTCCTATCTCTGCATTTGGATGAAGGCCATACAAATACGGGCTTTCAGGCGGTAAGATTTCATCGATGTATTCGTGGTAGCCCTGTATTAAAAATGAAAGAATTTTTTAAGTCCCAGTAACAAATAGGAAACAAGAAAGAAAGGGAAAAGTACTTTGTAATCAGCATTTGCAGGGACAGGATATCCTGGAGCTAAAAAAAGTTCTCCTTCAAGCTGATCCGGATGCATGTACACCTCGAGGTATGTACGACAGAGTCTTCTGTCCCAGTCATCAGTAATGTGTCCACCATACATGATTTCACCAAAAAGATACCTTAAGTCATTCCAAGGCACCTGAAAAAAATCTTAAATTAAAGATCTTATAAAATATAACCAGAGTTTAATCCTCAGGCAACTCCTAATTCTGACCGGGAGTGTGGAGACGGATTTTAAAAATACGGCTAGAACTTTGAGTAGGCATGGGAAAAAACACTGTTCATTCAGGGGTGACTGTTAATAGCTCACAATACTGTAGTTAAACTCGAGCTTGAAATATAATTAGTTTCAGACAAGTTCCTTGCTTTGCAATGGAGTCAAATGAGCAGAGTCTGACTGCTTTTATTATCAGTATATAAAAAACAGATATTGTACCTTTGAGTTAGCTTCCAAATAGTTGTAAAGCACATTTACTGAAATCGTCAGGTCACCAACGTTGAATGGGTAAGGTCTGTTCCATCCTTGAGGACCAAACTTCTTGCGTTCTGATACTACAGCATGAAAATAGCAGAGAGACTGCAACAACGATTTAAATTCGATTTCTCTAGCACACATTTCCAGAGTTTCCTGAAAAGATCATAAAAATTGATACAATTTCTCATCCTCCAAATTTATAATGTTATTTCAATTTTTATGTGGTTCTATGTGTGTGGTTCTGTTCGCGATTTGAACAACTTTGCATTCTCGTAATATTCTTGTATGTACTATCCGCTCGGAAAGTAATATAACACTGAAATTTATGAAAAGTCATGTGACCCAGCAATTCTATAGGTTTTGATATGCATCTTTGAATCATGTAATCACAAGAAACCTGGGTAAAATTATCCAGAGCTTTGTGAAGATTGGCTTGCATCCCTGTTGGAGGTTCATTGGTAATTTTTATGGCTGACTCCAAAATGCCAGCGGGAAGGATGTGAGCATCTCGTGTGGCCGCCGGTTCGGCAGAAATATACACGCGATAGGCAGCATGACTTCCGATGCTATACTTTTCGACTTTTTTCTCCAAGGTGCTGAGCCATCTGGCGACTAGATGTACATTCTAGAAAACAATATATAAGAGTTTAAGTTGACTTGCCTGATGCCAACACAGACTAAACAAGACAACTTCTAATACATTCTTACTTGTAAAATGACCCAGTGACCTTTTTCTGCTGCCAAGTCTAGAGCTTGCTCAGCCACTATTTCTTGACCTTGGCCAAGAGAGACGTTATGGAAATTTCTGAATTAGATCAAATAACAATGGATAAATTTGGATAAGAATTTATTTTTTTAATCAATCTACCATAACCCACTTCAAGTCAAAAGTAAACCCAATCTTTTTTCCAAGTGCTTCAACATCTTTAAGTGGATTAACTCCAGGCGAGAGAATAAAGAGTATTGGAGTTTCCGGTCCGCTCTCTTCGTACGATTTAGCAAATTCCACGGAGCGATTCTCCACATATTTCGGTCCCAATTTCTCTTCCACAAAATTCCTATGCATATAAAATGGTAATCAGGTATGGCAAAAATTGCTTCTAAATTCAAATTATTGACTAATCAATCATACAAAATTGCATCATGAAACGAGGAGGAGCGGTATTATTCTTAAACTCGCATAGTAATATAAAATGGTATAACGACAGCTAACTAACTAATGAACGCTATCTAGAATTCTTGACCTTCGCAGACAAAACTATAGGTCTTACTTGACAGCATATGTCATCCTGTCCGGTCGAAATGCTCGCATCATGCACAATTTTTGCAGTAACGTCTTGTTCTTCCATTCCTGTGGAAACTTCTCCTTTTCTGGGCATTCACTTTCTACGAATTTCTTCCAACGTTTTGCGGAACCTTCAACATCTCGGTCCAAGTTCCTGAACTCATCCATTTCAGATAGAGTCTAAAAGTAACAATAATTCTAGTTTCTATCGGATCATAAAACGTCGATACCAAGAAAACCATTAAAAATAATGAATCCCATCTCATATACTTTACCTTAATGCCAGCCCATCCAGCAGAAGTAAGAAAATCGACAGGACAACTGCTGTCCATTTTTCCAGGGAATCTTAAAAGGAAATCAAGTTCCGTAGGCTCAATTTCCTTATTGGTTAGGAGAACCTACGGTGTGAATAAAAAAACATATTGTAATAACAAAATCACATATCTTCATAAAATGTCAAGCTGTTAAACCCAATGGAAGGTAGTGTGAGGTTTTTCATAACTAAGGCACATGAAATGTTGTATTTAGTAATAAATAATTCAATACCTGGAATGCCACTTGTGCTGTGAATGTCAATTTGTCACATTCAAACAGTCCACGGTTGGTATAAACAAATACGCTGTAAGTTATTGTGTCTATAAGATTGTTGACTCTGACTTTCAAATCTTCTGATTTCTCAGCTCTTTCAATTGCTTTCGAGAAGACAACATTGAAAGCCTCGAAGCAAAAACATTGAAAATATATTATTCTTCAGCTGTGTAATCATGATATGATATACTAAATAATAAAACTTTACTATAACAACAATCAAAAGAAAGTTTACCTTAAGTGAAAATTGATAAATCAGGTTGATGATATTGAGTTCATTTAAAATGAAATAGAGAAGTGATGAACGTTTAGCGACCACTCGATAGTTCTCCCTAGCTTCATTAATTTTCACTTCTGTTATCTTGGCTTCTGCCACTTTTTCTTCTATTTCTGCAGCTATAAGTGGTCAATATTAAACTTATTAGGATTCTAAAAGATACAGAAAAACTATATTGGATGAACAGCTAGCATCAGTACTTTTTAATTTAATCTGCTTTTAGAACTCAATTTGAAATAAATGAAGATCAAATTAGTTAAACAAGTTGTCCAAACCAGATAAGTAAGACAAAGTAAAACTTGTTTGATTTGATTCACAATATTACTAGTGGTTTTAGGCCACAGCACAGAAAAAGGAAATAAAAACAACTCACATGTTTTTTTTGTAATTTCAAGATTTTCTACAAGGGCCGTATCTCCCAAAAAGTTTCCTGAAGCTGCAGACAACCTGAACAGCAAAGAATCTTCCAGCTGCTTCAGAGTGATCTTGAAGTCGTTTTGTTGCTTCGTTAATTGTGCCTTAAGGAAGAGACGATTTAGAAAATACTATTATAGACAGGCAAATCAAAATTTCAAATAATTTCATTGTTGCAAAGTTTTACTTTCAATTGTTCCAAGTCAGGTCTTTCTGCTCTGACAACTTCAGCAAGCAATTGATCCTCCAATCCATCTCGTGTTACAGTGAAATTGATCAGTGTACATTGTGCTTGCATTTCAGGCTGAAATGAGTAACGGAAAGACATAAGTCTCAACTTATGGGCCAAAGCAAGTAATATACTTACAAAGTAATCTTACACAAACTTACTTGATAATGTGGGTTTGCAAGTTTGGTATGTAGTACAAGTCGAAAATTTGGATGATATTCGACTTCTTTGTCTCCGATTTTGATATACCTGGAAAAAAAATTAAAATTAGATAAGCCACGTGAACTATAGTTATACCCAAGAATGAATAACACCAACCTTCCTTTCTTAATCGTGTTTCTACCAAGCAGTGGTTCTAATACAGGATCAACACTTTCTTCTACATTTTCAATCAAAACTGTGTCACCAGAAGCAAGAGCACCTTCAATCACATCAAGATACCTGGGTGAGAGAAATTAAAAATTTCAATAATTCAATGAGAATCCATGATGGGATATTTACCCTCTTTGTCCAAGTCTCACAACTTTCAGATTGTCATATTTGTTCTTTATCCACTTTATGCCTTGAAGCTGTGGATCAACTATCAATGGCCAGCGTTCGCAATTGCAGAGTATTGTGGCATTCTCGGTGGACATGCGATCAGATGGCAGGCCTTGGTTATTCCAAGTGGCAATGTCAGTGTCATCAGTCAACATGGTCAAAGAATCAAGGTTTTCTGTTGTGGGCACTGAAACCTAGAATATTTCAAGTATAAATAGTTCTCTGTAAACATGAGCTAACAAACTCATTCATTACAATAGCTACTGGTTTCAGAAAGGTATACTAGTGCAACTGCCACATGCTTCAATTGAAAAATTGAACATTTAAAAACTGAACAAATTACCTGTTGACTCTTGAGAAACTTCTCCCAGCTGTCGATAAGGTCAAGTCGATACTGTTTTGTAAAATAGCCAACATAGGATACAAATGCGGTAACAAGCAATACATCGCCGCACAGTGTTTTATCCTGTAGAAAAAAAAAATATATATATAGCATTTTATATATAAAACATAAGTAGGGTTTTTAATGCTGGAGACAACTTGCCTGTTTCTTAAATTCATTCACTGATGCAGCCCAACGGACATTTTCTGAAGCAAGACCACCAACTAATCTGTTAGCCAATGATATAGTCAGCTGGGTGGACTCTGCCTCTTGTTGGCATTTTAATTTGTCTGCTGTTGCTTTTTCAAATTGTGCAGTGAGACCAGCAAGATTGGCATCAAGTTCCTGGAATAATCATGATGTATGTCAGGAATGGTCACAGCACCCAATTGGTTGATTGCCGGAATTTTGAACGATTAAACAATATCAAAGTATGAATACTTTCGGTACACACCGCAATTTTATTCTTTATAGAAACAAGACGATCTTGTGCAGAGTTCAGATCAGAATTGGCTTTAGCAAGTGCTTGCCTTTTTGGTTCTACATCACAGTACACTTCATAGAATCTCACAATGTTGACAGCCCAGGCACACAAACCAGCGGCAGCAGATGACTAATATATTAAAGTTTGACAGTAAAGCAAAACAAGCAATGGCAAATTTTACCCGTATTTTCGCTACAGTGTCACTTTACCTTAGCCTGAATGAAATCAGCATCAAATTCTGGATCTGCTAGATAAGGACGAATTGCTTTCAAATTATTTTCATGGATATTTTCCTTGTCAAAGTGCAGCAATTGGTCAAGGAATGAATCAACCTGAAGAACAGAGGTATAGTTGACAAAACTATAATTGAGAGATATTGTTCAACCTGGTTTTATTTGAGGAAAAATATAAATTCAATACAATACATTTTATATATTCATACCTTCGCCATCATGATCTTCGATGCCTTCCATCCTCGATCTTTGGGAACTTTTCCGTTGGGAGCAAGCAACACCATAACTCCAGCAGCAACATTGATTACAGCATTTGGAGGAGATCCAAATGATTTCAGCTCGGTCAAGTTATTCTGATAAGAAATATCATTGAGGAATGATATCGCTTTACACTTGAACAAAATATACCTTGTTTAAAGTGTTGAGAGCATCTTGTGCTGCAGCAAGAGCAGGTTCAGCTTTCAAAAGATCCCGTTCACATGAAACCTGAAATTCTCCAACCTCCTTGGCAATGACTGCAACCTTTTTCTCTTCACCATCTGCAATCGCTTTTTCTTTGCTCACCTGATAATAAGTCAAATAATAAGTAAAGTCTGAGGTAGTATACATTATAAAACATAATCCGTATAACTAACTGTTACCTTTTCTGTCTCTACCCCGACTTTCAAAATAAGTTTGTCAGCGTCTTCATTTTTTTGCTTCAGTTCTACTTCCTGCGAAGCTAGCTTCGCTTTTAGGTCATCCACCTATAGTAGTATGGTATGAAACGGTGATTTATTTTCTGATTATATACTGTTAAAATATTCAAAGTAATTTCTTCACTTGTGAGGCAGTACTCTGTAGCTTTGTTAAACCATTTTCAAGGCGTTCCATTTTGGCATGAAGATCTCTTCGATTGGCATTCAGGAGATTTTGATAGAGTTTGATCTGCTCCAGGAAGCTCTTTGGTGTGGTGTAATTGTATCGCCTTTGTTACATTATACATGGGATATATACTTCTCAAACCAATAGTATTGAAGTGAGTGTTCGTCAAATTATATTACCTGTCGTTCAGCATGTACTGCTTGCCCGCATTATTCACACTTGTATGTACATATGCCATGAAGTCACTGATTGAAACCTTGACATCCTCTTCAATCCCTTCCACATCCTGAATATAGAATACTACTTTTTGAGCTTAAACTCATAATAGGTCATCAACAACCGATAACAATATTACACCTGTAAGAAGGTACAGCTAACAGATTGCAAAGCCTCTTGTGGCCATTCATGAAACCAGTCAATTTGTGTACAGTTGACAACAGCTGGAAACTTTCGACTACGAACTCGCAATGTTGTTCCGACTGGTGAGAAACACAAGACGACCTACGCAAAATTACACAATTGTCTATCTTCTTTTAATTCTCATGATGAAACTAGAAACCTCAACAAATATAGACTTCTTTTTAGTTTTCATTCTTGGATACCAGAATCATGATACCTTCAAAGCATTATATTAAACAACACAGCATACAACTTACACAGGTGCGCAGCTGGAATGAAGATATTACGAATGCAACTTGAATATATACAGTAACAGTAGAGCGAATTGAACTGAATCCCACAGACATATTCGTTTGAAAATCAAACATTAAGGAAACTGAAAATTCTCATCCAGAAAAATCATTTATATGAGTTACTAACTGCATCAATTCTGATGATTGATCTATGTATATAGCTATACCTTTAGCTGACGCCGGACTCTTTCTATAAAAAATTTCCAACAGTTTTCTCTTGTATCTTCCAATCCAGCTCCTTTCACTTCATTTCTCATCCCGCTAAGGATATTTTCAACGTCGTCTTCCGCCAGGAGTTCTGGGATTTCTCCAGATGCAAGTAAGTCATTGACCAAGACGAGGAATTTTTCATCTGGAACCTGGACCACAATGCAAACATTCATTTCTACTTTATATACCAATATATATGTGTAATTAGGGGAATAGCAAAAAAAATCAAACAGCTCAGTAAAATACCAAAAAAATAATATCCACCTGAGCATCGGTTAACAGAAACATTGTTGGTATATTTTTCAACCCAGCTTTGATATACAGCCCGCCAAGGTCCAGTTTCAAATCTGCGATGCCGTAACCCTTTCGAAGAGTAATCTGGAACACTTCCAAACCGCTGATGAAGGCAGCCAAACGGGACAAGCTCTGCTTACCTGAACCACCTACACCAACTAAGAGAGCATTTCCCCTAGGCGATTCCAAAATTCTGTTAATGCGAGCAACATGAGACATGGCGTCCTCGAATAAAACCAGATTCATGACAGCATTAACTTCGTTGTAACTCTCGAGCGCTTCTTCCAGCAGTTTATTCATACCTGGCCATCCACTGGCCTATACAGACAAATTTGTTACTACACCATAATATCTCTATAACCACTCGAAGAAATACTTACTGGCATGTACTTCGGATCTCCTATTCCAGTTGCAAAGTGGCAATAGATGAGTGGTTCGGCATTCAATACCTCATCTGGGATATCGTCAAAGAATTTTTTGGCATTATCCAGTTTGAATTTGTTGAAGTCTTGAATATCCTAAATAGAAGTAATTTTTTTTTTGAATAAAGACTTCCATTTTATAACATCCTGGCAGCAGTAAAACCCTAATGGGCAGAAGAGGCTTTTTACCCCAAGAAATCTTTCTTATAAACAGTTGTAAATTACATTACTTTAAGCCACGCATTGTGGGTGTGCATTCAGAAAGACAGACATAAATACATAGACAAATGATCCAAACAACAGTTGTTTTAGTAAATAAATTGTGAAATACCTTTTCATCAAGTAATTTGTCACCGTAAACTCTAGATGCTTCATGCAGCCAAAGACGAACCAGATCGCTTGGAGTTTTCAAACAGTCAGGAGTGGAAAAGAGAATTCCCTATAAAAGGCAAGTTTATTCTCTATCGAATATAACAATATACATTTTTAAATTAAAAGGGCTATACTTACTTGGTATATATTTGAGAGATCTCTGAGGTTGAAAATATAATGAAATTTAACAGCAGTCGGTAAAAACGAGCTGTTCACTTTGGAATGTAAACCTAAGGCTGCCTGCGATAAAGTGGCTGCTGCCTTCTGCACACTTGTTGCGAAGCCACCTATTTGCAAATGCTGTGAGAGGATACTGGTATAGATGGTGTTGAGAGCATCCTGGAAATTAATCAGTTTATAGCTGATGTGTCTGATTTAACATTGTATTTACTTTATTAAGACAATTTTGAACTGTAAAATTGTAGTCGATTCAAAGATCCATTACCTGACCAGGAAAGCTGACAGCAAAAACACTAAAATGGCGCTGGAGTCTAGAATTAATTGTGAAGGAACCAGCTGTAGGATTCATGCAAGCCACATACTGAACATTGTTAATATCCTTCAGTATCAATTTTGTTCGGTCATACCAGTGACTGTGATCCATGTGTTGCCTAAAAATAGTTTTATGAACATAAATTTGACCATGAAAACAGTGTTAATAACAAAGCTCAATATTCATCTGCCAGTAATACCAACAACACTGTCTGACACACACAACACTTTAAAAACTAATTAGTTTGGATGGATGGATACCTTATCAAAGTATGAGGTTGCACAGTGTAATACATATCCACTTCCGGCATGTTCATGTCATCAATGAAGTAGATCAATCTATAACAAGACCAAAGAAATTCAGCAATTTTTAATTAGAATAATATAGTCATAATTTATTTTTATATTAGACAAGATTTATATTTCAGTCGAGGGTAATTTTCCAATGTATTATTCAGATGAGAAATTCAATTGTGTTCTTCATTCGTCAAGAATCTTTGATGTGAACACACCACATAAAGAAAATTGACACTTGAACTAGCTGAGTGCAATTTTGCAAATCCCTCAAGCTGTTCTTTCCCTTTTTCAATTAAGTAACCATGTATTTCTTACCTCTTGGAGCCTGGTGGACCAAAGTTCCTTCCTGCTTTTTTCTCAAGAGGTTTTTCAAGCACTCCTTGTAACATCATTGATGTAGTATAGAAATTAAAAGGTACATTGGCAACCATGTAATCTTCTGAGAGAGCATTGAACTTGGATTGCACAAGAACCGTTTTACCAGCCCCCGCATTTCCTACGAGCATAACCGGTCTCCTCTGCTCCATTAGCAAATCCATGAAGTAACGAATACGACGAGTTTCGGCAGTTGGGACCATGCATGCCTGAAAACATTTTAACAGATTTTCTCGCGTTACTACCACAGAGGAAATTATCTGGCAGATAGCACACATAATTTAATTTCAAATATACCTGTAAAGGCAAATCAGGATCAAGCTCAAAACTTGGAATATTATCAGCCCATGGCACGAATTTCTTAGTCTCATTGTCGATACAATAATCAAATACAGTACCAGTGCTTGGGAACTTGACTGTCTTAAACTCAGTCGACCACCATTTGCTGAACTCAACTCTAATGGAGAATTTAAGAATATTAATATATCTTCACTGATAATTAGAAATACTTGAGAAATTCTGAAACAAACCTGTAATCAATGAGCTGATCTTGAAACATCGCTCCTCCAAAGGCCCAGATGCAAGCAAATACAAAGTATAACTCGTATAATTCCTTTGGACAATCAGGTGGGGTGTTTTCTGGTGTAAGCATTACTTCAAGTAGGTAGCAAATCATCTAAGCACAATGCAGTATTACAATAAATAAAACAAGCAATAGTTAAAATAGCATTTATTCATATTTTGAATTTCTATTAATAAGAATAAAGGAATAAGCTATTCTCTATATTAGAAACTAACCATAATCTTGGCACAGTCCGGAATCGGTGTTATTGTCTTGAATCTGCTCCTCAAGGTTTCAAGACAGGTAGGTATGTATTTATCAAACAGTATAGTCAAATTGGCCTTTTCAGACTGAACCTCACGTTTATCTATCCATGAGGTGACCTGGAGAATAAAAAACACACACTGGTAAACACATGGCAAACGATATATAGATGGTGATGGAATAAAATTGATACCATTGGGTTCCATCCAAGATCTGCTGGATTGAGATACAGTATTCCAGCTCTGGAAACCGTGGCAGGGGTTGCTGTTCGTAAATGACTGATTTCGAACACGAGTCTCATAGATGGTGTCAATGGAATTCTTTCATTGCTTGCTAATGTCAACACCTGCATAGCATAGATTTTCTATTGTAATTTTTATGGTAGCAATAGAGATTTTACTATCTGTTGAAGATATCTATAAACCTTGTTGTCATCCATGACAGTATTGAGAGATTCAATCCACATGGGATCAATATCTCCATCGAGAACAATCCATTTCGGTCCGTCATGCGATATATTGGAAAGATCTCTCATTATGGTGGAAAACAGACCATCTTTCCATTCCCTAGTCGCAGGGTTAATGATTCCAAACAACTCATCATTAGTCACTGCCTTAGGATTCAAATCCACCCACACTGGACGCTTCTTCATGTTCTGATAGCACTTATTTAGTGACTTCAGCACCTGCATAATACAACACAGCCAAATATTATGAAAAAAATATATGATACAAAAATCTCCTAAGCTATTTTTTTCTCCTAACAAAAATGTAAAGTAGGGCAAGGAAGATCGGTATAACAGGATGTCTAACAAAATCAATACTATGCAACAATCATACCTGAGTTTTCCCAGTGCCAGCATTTCCAATAATGAAGACAGAATGCCGAACGAAAAGCAATTCTTCCAGCTGCACAAGCTTTAAAACAAAATTGTCTTCTGCTTGCAGCTTGAGATCCTGTATATGAAAGCGTTTTCATCATGACATCCTGCTTGACTTTAGGAAAATATGATTATTATTCTTCTAGTTACCTGGACAGACTGTTTACACATTTTCTCAAAATCGAAATCACGTTTCCTAGGTACATCCAATGCAGGGAACAAATCTCCAATAAGCCCCATGAATATAGGCATGTCATCGGTAACAATCTTTGGTGTGTTGAAATCACGTAAAGCCCTCATCAATACCTGAATTAAATTCAAGGATTTGAATAGAAATAAAAATCATATTACATTACTGTTATGCGTCCATCCTTTTTTTTCCAAAGGGATTTACCATAGAAATACATAGGAAAATTAGCTTTTAGCTACATTATGATAACTATATAGCTGGAAAGATTTCCATATAGAAAGAAACCTTGTAAAATTACCTGATCTTCAGGTCTTCCTTTATCATCTCTCTTCAGAGCTCCGGCAACTACCAGTACAGATTTGATAGCACGTAAGCCCCAATCATAATGATCCTGTTTGGATAGTAATTCTTTGCACAAGGTGTAAAGTGTGATAAATTTCTTAGCGAGAATACGAGCATCCAAGAATCCTTCTGCCACCAACATAATTTCACAAATCAGCTCAAAATCCGGAACAACCATAGCACATGGTCTGAAAAGAGCCTATATAGTCAAATAGTAACATTGTTTAGACACTGAATGCACAGATCGGTAAAATTAAATATCACATATTTTCAACCTTAAGGTTTTCTGGAAGTTCGGTACGTCCAGCATAACCCGGATTCATGGTGATGAAGATTCCAACAGTCGGAATTAGGCTTATTTCTTCTCCTTGAAATATAAATCTGGTTTTCTTATCTTTGATGGCATCTTGAATTGATTTCACCTGAATGCAATAAAATAGGTTGAAATAAAATACGAGATAATATGCACATGTAAACTTTAACATATACTGAATGTACATACCTGTACTGCAACTACAGAGAGAACTTCAACAGAGATTCTATTGAATTCATCAAAACATCCCCAAGCACCAGTTTGTGCCAGCCCTTTGTAAATATTTCCGACAGATTTGTAATCCATCTGTTCTGAGCAATTGAACACATAAACCATTATGCCTAGAGCTCTTCCCAGATCTTTTGTCGTTTCTGTTTTACCGGTTCCTGCTGGACCGGCAGGAGCACCTCCCATTACTAGATGGAGCGATTGTGTCAAAGTTATGTAGCATCTGAGACAAGAAATAATATATTAAAGTTACTTACTACCCAAAAACTTAGAATATTGGAATACTATGATATTATAATGTGTGGTGGAATGATTTCACAAGGATATTCTCCAACACATGAACAAACCTGTCTGTCAATGGAGTGATGACAAGACGCGGTGTGTTCCCGAGATATTCATACGAGTAAAGGAACTGAGCATCGCAGATGTTTGCAAAACAGTGATTAGATTTCTCACACCACCTGTGACGTAATTGTGATTGCCAAATGAACTCTCCGCCACTTTCAATCTAGATAAGGATGAATGTATTTAATAAATTGCATAGAAATCTACAACAAGTAGAATATTGAATATCTTTACCTTTTGATGAATGAGTTTGGTAACAACATCTCTGGCATGTACATCAATAGTACAGATGGTCATGATTTTCTGGCGTTCCCCTGGAGTGAGATTCCCGATTAATAAATTAATCAGAGTGTTGAGCTGGTGAATTTGCTTTTTTGAATATTCCTTCATTGCATTTTCATATCCTTCTTCAAGTCGGGCAAATGCAATACCAACCTAAGAGCGAGGGAATTTTATATTACTAGTTTACTGACTTCGGAATATCATTACGGTTCTTTATTTTTGATATTATTAATTATGAGATCGATTTTAGATATTTCAAAATGATAAGACTAATTTATCTAATGAGACCAACCTCGGTAGTCCACCAGATTTGTGTCACGGACAATGCAACTTGGGCGGGATAATCAAAAAGCCATTGATCCCTGGCCTTCTCCTCGTAAGTAACAACAGATTCAGACATTTCATTACGCACAGTGGAGCGCATTGCATCCATCACACGATTTAGCCACATTTCAACCTAAAATAAAAATTTGTATAATATATATGGAAGTATTGAACTAATCTGCATATTTTTACAAAACATTCTCAAGTACCTGTCCAGTGCACGAACAAACGTCACCAAATGCAACATATTCTCCTTCTTTACTGTACATGCCGAGACCTTCCTTTATAGGTTCACCTTCATCATCAGTAGAAAACTTCAGTTTCGCCATATTGTCAAATAATTTTGAAAGATGTTTTGACACCTGAAGTGGGAAGAGTTGTATTAGGACCATTTACCGTGAGAATTCTAAAGGTATAAATTATTGGTAATTAAAACAAACTGACCTCAACAGGATTATTTCCATTGGACAAAATATCAAGTAGATCGGAAGACGACACAAAGTAGAATCTGGGAAATGCAAGACGTTTTGTCTCAAGGTACTCTGCCAATGCTTTTTCACATTTTGTTAAATCAGACTGAAGCTTTTCGAATCTTTCACAAAGACCTTTCTTATTCGTTGCTTCCACAACATTTGGTGTCTTCACAGCATCAGCCATGATCTCTATAAAAGTGGCCATTCATTCATTCAATGTACAATATCACAGTTTTATCTGTTTTAATATACAATTGGTAATGCAGTTGCTATACTGATGAAGCAGACCTTTGAAATCTGTATCAATTCCATCAAATCTTTTCGAATCCTCAGGTAATTGAGCACGAATATCTTCAGAACCAATAAAAATACTCTCAAGATGTGACCAGGTTCTCTGTACTTCAAGCCAAATAGTAAGAACAGCATCGGAAGTGGAGAGTTTTTTAACCCAGCTTGATACTTCTTCCAGAAAATGACCAATGTATTTCGATGTCATCAGATTTTGCAGTTGAACCTATATTATAAAACATAATCCTATTTATAGATGGATCTTGATATACATGCATGCAACATTAAGTTCATCACAATCTATAGTGGAAATTAGAACTTATTGCTAATGATATGATCTCAGCTGAATGGAAATTAACCTGATTGTCTTCAAGGGTTTCCACTAGTTCCTCATTGGTTTTAATTAGAGGGGAGTGTGTGCGATGATGTTCATCATATTCAAAGTTCATCATAGACCAAGTGGTGTCCAGTTCTTTTAATATCTGATAATAATGCGCACTGTCATCAGTAAAGTATGAGACAAGCAATAGCTTGAGTTATCCTACCTTTTCCATTCCCATTTCTTTCACTGCTTTATCGACAATACCTCGGACCTCTTCTTCAAAGTTATGAAGATTCAACTTGAGAAGATCGGAAAGGGTTGTTTCGTTATCCATTGAAAAACGGACCTGTAAAATCACACTTACTTTAACAAGAAAATAATGCACTACAGTTGTAAAATATAGAGATGAAATTAGCAGATTTTTTAGTTTTATTATTTGTAATAGGCAAAAACACACCTTCGTCGCTTGCATGAGTTCATGCCAATGCCGATCCCGAATTGCTGGGTTTTGCAGTTCACCAACAGCCCGCAAAGAAGTAATCATGTTTTTCACTTCAGCGTCCAATCCACCAAATACGTCCCAGGCGCGAGATTCTTTATCAAGTGATCTAATGTCCTGTAGGTGAAAACACAATATTGCATATTGATATGAGTAACATGATATTGGTGCATGGTAACAAAATGATGATTATCGACATTAAACACACAGTACTTTAGCAAATCTTTTGCTGTCAATGTCCATCTGTTCCACATTGATATCAGTCCACAAAGTTGTCTTCCAGTCACCAAAGCTTGTTTGAACCAACTTGACTAAATCCCAAACCTCTTTTATAGAAACAACCTCTCTGCGGCAAGCCTGAAAAAAAATCATTTCTTCAATCTTCTTCAATATGCCTGGTACGTTTAATTCTACTTGAACATTTGGATTTATACCTTGAGTTGCTTATAATCAGGAACATTGACTTCAAATAGACCAGCAGATTGATGTAAATTGTGCATTTCGGTTTCTAGGTCTTCAATCTCAGAATTCATGTTATCAATTGCTGGATAAGGATCTTCACAGCTGAACCTGAATGTTTTCTCTTTCCTGAATTTTTCACGATATTCGTGCTGCTTCACATCAAAGCTGGTGCACTTTCGTCTTATAATAGAGACTTCATTTGCCTGTGACATAGATAAGAAAACTTAATTTTAATCATGCATGATAGATATATTATTAAATGTCATATTGAGCCATATGACTGTCTGTTGCAATGAAATCAATTTTGAGGTAAAATATGATACCATACACTTATCATATTCAATCATTCATCATCACTTTCGTTCGCCATTTTACTTTAGGCAACAGTAAATAAATATATTATAAACAATTACCTGTAATGGAGCGACAGTTTGCTTCACTGTAACAGCGAGTTTCTTTGTGTTATTCCATTGCTCTGGTAGCTCTTGTAATTGATGATGAACTTCTTCAGACATTTCTTGGTCGTATGACTGTTGCAAAGGTACAATATTATGAACTATTAATATAAATTTGTTTGAATGATCTATCAATGCAAAATAACCAACCTTTAGCAAGTCTATTGTGAGTTTCAAAGGTTCAAACATTTCATCCGTTCCATCAACGCGATCTCTTACAGCCATAAGATGACCCATACATTCAACAAGGCCATCGTAATCGCCTTCGTTTACCTCTTTACCAAGTCCAGCATCTGCCACTTTAATGAAGTCTTTCAGGTTATACAAACTGGTCTCAACATGGTTGATGAGGTGCTGGAATGGTTAAGAATAATTGATTACCACAGCAATGTAATCATCAACTAGTTATAGAAAACCTAAACACATAAGGATCAAGGATCACAGTTACCTCCTTGAACATGAAGCTCCATCGCTTAACCATGTTGAGCAATGCTTGTTTGAAGGGTTTAATGCTGACAATGAACCATCCATCGAACGTTTTGGTTGGTTCAACATTGCTGATGACTTGATATAAGTTTTCGTACAAGTCAATCTGCAGACAGATAAAATATTTATCACAGTATGAAAAGATATCATTATATTAAAAAGAAAATAAGTTTTGAAAATTTTTAGTTTAACCTGCTGCTTAAATTGTTCTAGTGTTGGTGGAGACTCGGGCACACCTTCTTCACCATGAGCTTCAACTTCATCAGCAGTGAGTATGTGTCCAAAGGTGAGAAACTGTATCATGAACTCCTAAAATTGAAAAAATATTCATTGCAATACAGTGGTTCAAATTAAATAGTAAGGAATTCAGTTAGTATGGAAAAATAATAACATTGCAATGTCAAGTGACAAGTTTACAACTTTTACAATTCATTGGGTTAACATGAGCAGACATAACAGAATTACTCATCCAAATGTCATTGCATGTCTGCATGAAATAGGGTGATCAAGTGTAACCAGGAAGTTTTGATATTGTAGTCTGAAATTATATTCCTGCATAATCCAGCTATGAAAGGGGATAAAACACATGCCTGTCTGTCATCAGTCCACAGATTGGAATACTCCAAGAATTCCTGTGAAAAATTGATCGCTTTATCCATGGCCTCTCTAAGACGACCCGTCAAATCATTTCGCATAGCAGTGAGTTCTTCCATATCTTCCATATCCATCTATAAAACAAGATAAAACACGTCAAAATTATCAAATGATTATAGTGAGAGTGTATGGAAAAAGCTAGAGTTACAAAATAAAAATAGTAATATATCACATTACCATAGATGAGAAATAGACATATTTATATATGATAGATCTAGCTCTCCACCTGATAATCATTGTACCCTGCTTGTGCTACCCTTGGTACAAGCGAGCTTATTTGGTAAATGTCCTTCACCAATCCTTCAACAATGCTCAAGAAACCATCTGGCATTCCTTCTCCTAAAGCAGGCTGAAAAACCATGTCTGGAGTTTGCAGCTCAAGTTCAGCTGAGAATAATGGCTGCACTTCCAACTGTTGAAACAAGTAGGTTTTTGAGAGTACTCGAGCGAGAACAGCAACGAAAGTGTTTCATTCTATTTACCTCTGTATTTTCAATGAGATAGTTCAGAGAACAATATATGCAGTTGAAGAAGCCATCAATAACCATATCATCGATGTAGCTTATGTAAGACTGCCATATTTCGCAATCAGCTTCAGCTTGGAACAAACCAAGATTTTCCTGAAATGTAGATAAGAAAATAGTAATATTTTTTTATCCAATAAAGTAAATTCAATGGAGAATAGTTCATTTTACATTGATCAGATTGTGGATCTTGACTCCATCTGCGGTTATGGAATTGTAACGCTTAGTAAGTTTGTCTTTTTTATCATCGATGTTCAAGAGTGCCCCTTTGTTGTCAACTTTTCTCTCAAACACGAGAGATTCACTCCAGTGCTAAAATTTCAACGATATATAAGAGTTATTGGAAATTACAATGGGAAAAAAATCAGGGATTACCTTCATTATCTCTTCAATGAGATCAACATTAGTCTTCGTTTTCTGCACTCGCACCTGAAGATCATAAACCCTATCTCGTGTTTCTTGAATATATTCCCAGATACCTGTTTTCGAAATTAAAACAAATTTCTTTACAGCCAGTTTATTTTGGTATCATATAGAAGTGTGTTAAAATTTTATTTTTATTTCAAAGCGCATTAACAAATTCAAGGTCCGTTCACTTTAAAATTTTACCATGAGCATCTTCTATTTCACAATATCAGTAATTATGAGCATATTATAAATACCATCTGAATTCCAGGACAACGTGGTCTCAGCCTTGTTTAGAACAGCATCAATGCTTGATAGCTGTGACTCAACAAGTGGGAACTCCACATCATGCAAAGATTGACGTACATGGTTGTACCATGTGACAGTGAGATTTAAGTTGGCAACATAGGTACGGAATGTTTCGTGTTTGTTAAAAAGTTCTGTGGCTTCAGGTGGAACATCAGGAGTTTCCATGAAACGCATATAACGAACCTCCCGGAGCACAGACACAAGCTAAGATATGATAATGATGAAAGGATTGTAAAATTCTAGGAAAGAAATGTGAGACAAATTTCAAGCTTCAGATTGTACCTGTGGGTCAAAGTTCACAGAAATGAGATTGGTTTCAGATGTTCGCTTGATGAGTGGCTGACCAAGGTTGAATTTGCAAGCATCCTCAACACCAGCTGTCCATTGCTTGTAAACATTCTTTTTGTATCTAGTGAAGAAGATAATCAACTTACTTTCATTCTTCGTTATTTTTTGTATAGTTAACTACAGTGATGATTAGATACTCATTCAATAGTTCCACCATTTGCTCTTGTTTGGTAAATACCAGTTTAGCATCCTCGGTGTCAAAGCATCTAAAAAACAGGTCGGATAGTATTCAAGTATATGGTGTTTTGATTCATTATTCACCAATATATACTACTTCAGGGTTTAACAACCCACAATAGGATTTTGCTATAAATCCAGTCATCCATTCACAGCTAATATACAGAATCTATTAAATTGAATCTTTCCCTTCAACAGCAGTATTAGAAGTAGAGCAAATCATTATCAATTTTCGATTAAAATTTAAGATATTTTACTTTTACTACTGCTTTGTATTGTGATTGGGTTTTTATGGCATCTTTTTAAATTTACTCCAGGAAGCCTAGCAATATATATCGTTTCCCCCACAAATATTATATTCATCTGACTTGGGATCACTGAAATTTGTCTTGTTACTAATCATAATGCACTTACGGATGTTTGAGCATTTTGAATGGTTCCATAGGCCATGTAAGTCTCTGCTGAGTCTCAGTTGCCCATTTTATCTGTCCTGCCACTAAAGGTTGATTTTTGTGAACGAGGGGATGACAACCATCATTTTCACCCTTCAAATAAAATGATAAAGCAAACAGTATTCAATTGAATGCAAATATTGTATTGAAACAGTAAATCCTCATGATAAAAAAAACTCACAATGTTTGCTACATTCGTAATGTGGGTGTCAAACACACGTTTAACATCGTCAAGGGTTCCATTGAAGCTGTGCAGAAGAACAGGATACTTTTGATTGAAATCTTTTTTCATTAAGGGTCGATCCAGAAGAGTTCCAAACATGGTGATCATCTTTTAGTTTAAAACGATCAAATTATTACTTGAATATTCAATTAATGCAATCTTAATAAATCACAATTCAATGAGGAATACCTGAAAATTTCAGTTTGAATATAACTTACTTTGAACATAGATTCGATTCCTGAACAGTCATCAAATCCCTGGCAGATTACATTAGACAGCTGTCTTTCAAGATCTGATACGCTTTCGTTGAAAGCTATGAAGTCTATTTCGAACTCCTTGAAAAGTAATCATAGAAAATTTACATATAATGTATAATACTTCTATTAGAGAAGCAATGGTTACTTGGTCCTCTGGATCGAGTGGGTTGTAAGACCGTTCTCCGAACACCTTATATATTTCTTGAAAGTTATCGAAAAGATTCTGCACAAGTTGGCTCAACACTCGTCCTTTTACACCACCAAATTCAATTTTCTCTAGTTTTATGAATTCTTGACTGGTAGTGAAAAACTCCTATCAATGTAAGGGTTAAATGTTGACAATAAAAGTTTCGACCACTAACTAATATAGAGTAAAGTAAACAATACCATAACAATCTCCAGTCTTTCAACAAAACGATCCATACGAGAGAATACCAGTTCAGCTGCAAACTCCCATTTCTTCACGTTTTCCTTGTCCTGTATAATAAAAATAATAACATTGATAGCTCAAGGAGGTTTGCGAGAATCATAGGTCCCTTGTTTATCTATTGGCAGAACGATTTTTTTCATACACTATGATGTATGTACATGTACCTTTAATACTGAGATCATAAATGGCAGATAAGAAATAGCATTGGACCAGAGGTTCAGATCCCTCTCAGGGTCAAAATCAAGTCCTAATAAGGGAAGACTGACGACCAAGAATAAACGACGGATCAATTTGCTCATAAGTACAACTGCTGTACCTTGAAATACGTGTCGATTTTCAAGCGATGACTATTGTAGCTCGCACGGAATTGATTAAGAACTTTGAGAGCGATGGCAACTCTTTCCACAGATTCGTCCAGTTCTCCTTTTAGTATCTCTTCGGGTGACAGATAAGTACATGTCTAATCATATGAAATTATTATATTATAATAACTATTTGAGGAGATATCAAATGAAACGAAATATGATACTAAACTATTTCGATGAAGAAATTACACATCTCGCGAAGAAGAACTATGATCCGAACTGGAGTATTGTAGTACTTAGAATTGGACCAGATCAAGCAGATCACGTGCATCAGCGCGTTCAATTTTGGAGAAATCTGAAATTAATCAGACTGGATTTAAATACAGTTGAATTCAATGTCAGACAGCCTAGACAGCCTAGACAGGCCCGAGAACATAAAACAAAAACCATGCCACAGACCTCAGACAAATCGGTTTGTTCCAAATCGTCAACAATATTTCGCAGAGTCTGCAAATTCATTTTGATGTCTCTAGCTTCACGAAGAGCTGTGTGGGACATAAAGAATTTTTGTAATGGTTACTCTTGTTACTTTTATCGATTCAGACCATAATCCTCTATTTCAAAATGTGCAGAGGTATAAGCTACCTGAAACAACATCTGTAAAGATATCGCGAAGAGCTGGGTAGTAGCTACTGTTTGAAATTTCCAGCAGAGTTGCCATTTTTCTTACTCTACTCTCACGTAACTGAAATTTGGAGCAATGAATGAATAGTACTTTTGTTCACAACTACATATACGGGTACTTTGTTCTGAGATTTCGATTCCGATACCTGATTGTATATACATTCGAGATTAGCACACTTTGCGTTCCAAAAATTGATTTCAACAAACGGTCCTGGATGTTTCCCCTCTAGCAGAAGCTGTGCGGACTCTTGTTTGAGAACGTCGCGAATTTGGTGACTCCATTCTATGACCACTGTCTCTATCGCGTGAAGCAGAGCTCTGAAAAAAAGTAGTTTTAAATTGGGATAAGGATGAAGAATTCTATTTACCACTGAAAATGGGAGCATCGCATAGGATTTTTTAAGACCCTCAAACGAAAACATGAAACCATAGCTGAAAAGTGGGTCGTCCGACTTAAATTTGAATACCTGGCTACTTGTGGAATCGACAGGTAAACGACAGGTTAAGAAAAAGGATTCTAGAATCCCTGCAATTCATATCACCTATCTTTACTAAATAGAACATTACTTCCTATGTATGTCAGTATACGTTATTAACAGCTATAAAGTTTGTCGAGTATTCTATATCAAATTACTATATTACCTTTTTTCTTCAGACTGAGCAGAATTGACTCGATCCGCTCCGACCGGAAGCGGTAAAAGTGTTCTCCCTTTTATGTGTCCAGCTATCACGTAAACGTTACTTTTGAGTTTGTGTACATGTCTGAGAACATCTTCTGAAACAACGTTCGGCCAACTTGAATTATTGTCGTCATTCGCTACCACTCGTGACATGAGCTGAGTGAAGAAAATAAAGGTCTCAAGCACGGTTTATTTAACATGCGACGAAGCTTTCCATTCGTACTTGCTAACTACTTACCTCGGAAATCAGAGGCGAAACATGTTCCAGTGGAGAATGCGACAAGTCTCCAATTATCAGTTTCTTTCCCATCGTCTCCTTCGTGATCGCTTCCTTTTTCTGTTTGATCAGATACAATCCTGAAAGTGTGAAAATAATATTACTTTGCGTATACGCATACGCGAAAGACTCAAAACCATGACCGACACTGACATGATTCATATACTGTAGATATACAAAAATTAAATCCTCACCTTTTTGTTTTAGCCCTTCGGGAAATATGTCCGTTGGAGAAAGCTGGCCTGCACTATTGGTTAAAAGCAGCAGATATAGAATCTCGGATTTGTCGAAGAATTCTTGAATCATAATCTTGTTTTCCTCATGTCCAATCATTTTCGACCATTTATCAATCTTCAGGTTGAGCATTTTCATCGTGATTTGCTGGAGGAATTCCCACCTGAGATAGAAAGGAGTTCGAGTAAGCGAAGTGCAGTACTCTACTTGCGATAAGAGGAACGTATTTTAGTCGGTCTAGTTCGTGACTAACGAAAAAAGTTTTGTAGATCTTGCAAACAGTGTTTAGATTATATAATTAATTTGAAGGTCTATGATTCCATGTGAAACCGGTGCCCATCACAACTCGATAAAATCCCTAAATATACAGTTTCATTTCTGCACGACAAAAGGAATTAAAAGATACCCTACCTCGCATCCACTACTTCAGCCATGGTGCTTGCGGCAATTTAGCCACTGAACAAAACAAAATATTTTCTTTTTTGACGCAAACGTCGACTGCTGACAAGATTGATGCGTTCCCTTGAAAAAAAAAAGCAAACAAGTAGCAAAGTCGTTATTCGCCTGCAAAAATTTACTTTCGATTTTTTCGTTATGACGTTACCATTGAGAATAACAAAAAGAAACTAAGGGCGTATTGTTACGCTTTTTATGATTGTGACGATCGAAAGTTAGAAAGTCCACTTTTCGCGTTAAGTGGATTCGTCTACACTTGTATCTTTCGTTTTGGGAAAATGAAGTGCCCCAAAACAAATGTTAGCATCGTCTCAATCAAGTACCTTATTAGGGTCATTACCATACACACTTACTACAAGCTGACATGACAAAATAGGTGCTTCAAGCAGGGTCGAATTAACACAGAGGCATGAATAGCAAATACTATGAGCAGAAGTTTGATGGAAGTGTATTTTAACACAGATATATTGAAGTTTTATGTTTATGTTTAGCATTATTTTTTGAGTAATATCTCATACATTTTGTGCAGTCAAGAATGGTTGATTTTTCGCCGAAGATTTTCATCATATTTAGCTATCCTTCAAAAAAACTGAACAACTATCATTGCTGTATCTACTGATTCTCTCTCGATTTTCTTTCACTTCTTAGATTAATCCTGTTTCTATAGCGCAAATCTGTACGTTTAATGCTTACTTCGCATATAACTATGCTATCACTGAATTATTATTATTGCGTAAAGATTGTTATCTTTTCCTTTTCTCTTCGTACCACGCGTGTTTTTAATTACTGATTACACTCAGATATGAGAACGACGTGCTGAAGCGGAAGTAAAATCAACGTGATTGTGACTTTTCAAAAGATGTCGCCAGAGAAAAACAAATGTGAAACACATTATCGAAGTCATACATTGCACGGAGTACGGATTATAAAATGGCATATAAGGAAGCAAAAGCGTTTTATTCATTCATCATAATCAAAATTATTTCATTACTGAATTCGTCACAGTGCGGTTACACAAATATGAAATTGCAGTATACACATATAAGGTCACAAAATAAAGATATGATTATACAATTCAGGGAATTCTTCGGGACCCATGACACAATATTCAGTAGATCAGTATCGACCAGCTCTGCTTTCCGAGGCAGAGTAAACGTTTATTTTTAATACGAACACGGCTTGAAGCAAAATTTGCAAGAAAAGAATACATGCTGTGAATGCTCTCGAAAAAAGTATAAAAAAATAGTAAGTGCGGAGTAGCACAATGCGAACTAGAGTGCAGTTGTTGATGGCCAGCATCGTTATAAAAATATATGTTATATCATATTCATACATATAAGAACTAATTCCGTGAAAATATGTCAATATGCTATATAAAATATCTTGAACTACAAAAATCAAGTACCTGTTGATGCAATATTATGTTACATATTTTCCAGATCAGTTTGGTGATTGGAATACAGTGTTGTAGCCTCAGGTTAAATCTGTCAGCTCATATTTCGTCTTTAGTAAACTCATAACCATGAGGTATTGTAACACGATCACAATTTTTCGATATCGCCAGTAAAAAGTTTGGTCATTTACAGTAACAATAGGGTTATTCGGTTCGAGCGCTTAATAAATAAACTAAAATAAGATAACTGTTACCGTTGTTATATAAAAACAAGCGTGAAGAATGGTTGTTGTATCGTTTAAATTTTGTAAGAAACTCCACCAGTAAAAGATTCAGGGAAATGTTCACGGTACTGTTATGTTTTGTACTGTGCAGAAGGTTTTTTCGATCAATGATTAACCGAAGCGCAGCACCGTTAAAATTAAATTGCTGAACTTTATATCAACAATTTGTTTCTTAACAAAATCTGATAAAGATCACAAAAGTACATTAAGATAGAAAATTACACTAAGAGATATATATGTAATCGATAGTAAACCTTTCGAAAACGATGACAGTGCACCGTTGCCTGAGTCTCCATTCAAATTCTTCGATCTCCTTTGCATACATGTTGGACCTTTAATAGAAAATATATATACCATATTACATCCTGCAGTTTCCATGTAAAATAAATATTTTTAAATTTTGATATGTTGTTTTAATACACAGAATGTCCAAGACTCACCTCTATAGTCAGATGTACATACGCAGACAAAGGCGTTTTCGTTTTCGAAGCATTCTCCTCCATTAGCACAAGGCTCTAAGCTACAAAATCGCCACTTATTCTTCTTCGAATCTGTAGATTTGTTCGAGGAAATTTTCACTGAGTTTGTTGCATGAATTGTCGGTCGACTTTCTGTGGTTATAAGTTCTTCACTACTGTTCTTGGAAAGTGCTGAAGATATATGACTAGGTGTTGTAATATGATTCTCCGTTCCCGTCGTTGTGAAATTGAGTCGCCGAGCAGTTGTCGTTGGCAATTTTTCATTGGCTCTGGGAGGTTCAATCATGCATCCAATAATTTCGTCACTGAAATCTCCACAGTCGTTTACCCCGTTACAACGTCCATGCGCTTTTACGCATTTTCGGTTCAAGCAGCGAAACTCTCCCGGGTTGCAAGCTAAACGAAGCAAAACATATATAACAGGTTAGAAATGATGCCAGGGAAGCACAGAAACACTTGTATGGCCTTTCACTTACTACATCGTTCCTCGTCTGATCCGTCCAAACAATCTTTGAAACCGTCACACAGCAAAAATTTGGGAACGCAGTCACCAGGACGCGAACGACATTGAAATGAACGCAATGATGGGCATAGATATGCAACAGGAGATGGTGGAGTTGTACTTTGTGGCTGTGTACTTCCAGTTGGAGATATTGTGAAAACTTCTACAGTTTTGTTGGTTTTGAATGATGGGAGGATTCCTTTACCTAAATTATAAAACTGTACATGAAGGAACTTGTAAGTCATAATATCGATTTGTTCCCGGTGTCAAAAGGGTTAGTTAGCGCATGACCTGAAAATGCAGTTCAGCGGTAATACGGTAAAATTCAGCAATTTCATAGTTTTTGAGTAAGACGACAGCTTTCTTGGCTTCTTGATGATAAACTGAGCTATAATTTCTGTATTAAATGTACTGTACACTGATCTAACCCAATTCATCAGAATATAATTGTTTTTTTCGTTTATTCTTAAACGAAATACAGTAGAGTAAGTTCATGATAAAAAGAGGACGGATGGCAAAAACAAAGGTGACAAAAGTACAGTTGTAACCCGAGGGAAACCACATTCTTATCACAGAATATCATCTTCATCGTTACCTCTTTTATTAATACAGGTACAGCATTTGTGTAGACATTACGTTGGCTGGATTAAAATAAATTAGTTGACGCTTGGACAAGAACTTTTTCTTTTTTCGAATCGCAATTCGCGTGGGAGGACGAACAAAGATATAAAATAAAAACAAAATAAACACAGTGATGATAAAACGCTGGAAAGAAAAGAGTCAAAAGCCATGAGGAAACCTCATTCGTTGCGGCAAAGTAGCAGAGCTTGCTTGTAAACAGAGTTCCCTAAAAGTGAAGTGTCAAATTTCCCTTAGGAAAATATAGATATTTTAGTTTTCAAGCATTTTGATTTGAATTTATTTTTTAAGGGCTTCGAATGTAATGCAATCGGGGGAGTTCAGCATTGATAGGGCAAAACAACGGGGCAATTTATATAAAGTATAGTGTATTATATATGGAAATAATCAGCAGCTTTTGAAATAAGTATAATTCAAACCTTTATTAGTATACTACACTATCTATGTAAGCATCAACAGCCGGGTGTCGATACATCGTCAAGCAAATTAACATTTTATTTTATCGTTTGTTTTGGGCGCTAGTTTTAACAATGAGCAATAGTTTCGGCAGCCTAGTGAGATTCATTTGGCCCCCAACACTGAATTAGTAAAGTAGGTGAGGGAATGTTTCAAGCGAATGGTTTGCTATATGCAATGTGATAACGGAATGTGACCATTGCTAAAGCACTGTCAATAGTAACTCGTACTAATTATTACATGAACGAGCAACTGGTACAAACTATGGCGAAGTCGACCGAAAAAGGTAGAAACGGTTTCAAAGAAGAAAGAATAGGAAAAATAAATTGAGAAAAGTATTATTATAATAAAATAAAACTTGCCGATATAATGTTATCGACTTTTTATATGATTGCTAAGAACTTGTGATTTCTGATCACAAATCCAAATCTATGCTTATCCTTAACCGCTTTTCTGAAGAACAAGAAGACAAAATTCTCGAATATAAATCGTTTGCTTGATGAGAAGACCCCAATCCGAGGTTAACTCCAATGTTTGTGTGCATCCGTAAATCATTAGCAGATTCCCTTAAAAATCCGTTGCTACTGTCACTATAATCATCGTTCTCAATAAGTTTTCCAACTTGATGCAACAGTTGCCCAACAACACTGCGAACTTTTTTTCGTTGCTTTTCCAATTTTTTCCTTCGTTTTACCAAATTGTCAGTATTTTCTTTACCCAGAATGCGTGGCAGCACGGAAAGTCCGGACTCCAGACTTTGTACAGAATTGGACAACGAGCTGATATCGCTTTTTCTGTTTTCTGGGGGCTGACCGTGATGACGAATTATGACATCCTCGTCCTCCTCTGTCGAGGAGGTCGTCGGCTCTTGGTTGATTTGGTTCTCAGCAATATTTTCCACGGGTTCCACAGAATTCGGAGCAGACTCTACTTTGTTATTTTCAGGAGACAGGGTTGCTATTTTATCAGTAGATGATTCAGTAACTGGGTCGGTATCTCCAAACTCTTTGTAATCACCATACTCGTCAATTATAACGTAGTGGTAATCGGACTCCAGGTTTAGGTTGTCTTCGTCGGTTTCCGGTAGTAGTTCGGGCACAAAAATTGCAGGCTTCTCCGACTCTGGTTTCTTGAAAACAACAGGTGCTTGGGGACGGAAAGCAATTTGTGGTAGTGGAACTGTGGGTAGGACAGGCCGGTGATGGATAGCCTCCCCTTTACGGGTATCATAAAACCTTGAGTAATCTAGTGAGGAAAGCAGTGGTTTCACATCAAGGCCATAATTTTGATCAAACTCATCAGATGCCTCTTCTGGTGACATGAGTGGTGCAATGTATTCAGACTCGAGATTTTCTAAAAATAAAATTTTGAAAAGTTTATAAAAGGCCATATGATTATTTTTAGAACAATATCACTGAAGTTCTAAATCGTATATGGAAAATAGATGTACTGTACTGTACACCACCACTAAGTTAGAATTCAGTGACGCTTCGCTAAATTCAATAGAACAGAATATATCATAGAACCAAACCCAGAGAGAACGAAAAACAATATCTACTGGAGACTATAGGAAAGGAAGGAACTATAATCTGAAGAAATTTTCACATATTTAACACCCTGTTACCCAACTGCTATTGTTTATACGCATGACTCGACGTTTGATAGAAGGAAAACTAACCCTGACAGGCGATCAACAGAGTTAGGTTACGCTTCTGAACGCTTGAAAATATCAACACACCCCTGCTGCGAATTAAAATTTGCACGGTCGGCAATTTTTAAACAACAGTGTCGAGAGCTAAAAACTATTCGATTTACGCCGATGTCTCGAGTCTAGACGACTGTGGGGAATCAAAACAGCAAGTGAGGCAGAAGTGCTGGAAATTATGCAAGAAGCGGGAATCAAGAAGAAAAGAAGCTGCTGGTAATAGGCTCACGTGGTTAGTCTTGATAGTCTTATTGAGCATGTGTATTGTGGCAGTAGTGAAAATCTATCAAACGTTCAGAAAATTATATATGGCGTTTGTATGGAACTATGGTTGTGTATAATCCAGCGTTATAGCATACAAAGTTTAATTTTATTTATCTTCAAATATAGCAACATTATATTTTGGATTTTTTTATGGCAATTGTTCATTCTTTTCATCACTGTGTTTCATAAGTTCCATGTATGCTAATAATACGTTGGATAAGGGAATATTTCAATTTCAAAATTCCAGCTACCATATTGCGAGCACCGGTGCAAACCAGTTGAATCCCGCCATTGGTTTTCTGTAAAGGCTTGTGAGCATTGTAAAATTCGATCATGGAACGTTTAACGTTTATCAAAACATCTTTTGGTAGTTCAGTTATTTAAAATATTGCATGAGGAGAATTTGTTAGAGCATTAGGCGGAGAAAATGCAGAACAGAAATGAAGAATTTCACGAATCAAACAATGTTTTATATGTTATATACGGCATGAAAATCATCACCCGGCATTAAATGTTACTCAAATAAAATCACCATCACCATGTTATGAGTATTTTGAGTGTAAGCAGCAAAAGGATTAAAGAGCAGACGATTTGCTACAAACCACGTGCATTGCAAGCTTTTACTTCAGCTCACCTTTTAAAGTACAGAGTATTTTCTGCTTCGATTCCACACAGTCGTCAGTTTTCCGTCAACAAAATAAACTTCTTCCGTAAAGACTTGGTCTATTAACGGGTAACGCCGATTTCCGATTCCATAAACAGCTATCGCGGGATTATTGCGCAGTCCCCATATATAAACGATGCCTCTCTATGCTAATTACGAATCTGGCCGAGGTTATAAAACCTAAACCCTGTCTGGTTCCATATTTCTACTTTTTCAATATATTGCTTAACGCTACCTGATACAATCTTGCCTCATAATGGATGGTTAATCTTCTAAACTTATTACAATTACATAGAACATACAATGTACATAGAATACTGACATCTACTACACGAATCTCTTATCTTTATAACTTTTTAGGCATCCTACCTGTTGGACAGTCGGTCTCGTCCTCCGAGTTTGGACAGTCCTTCGTTCCGTCACATACCAGAGCTTTGGGAAGACAGATCCCCGAATCCGACTTGCATTGGAATTCATCAGCACTACAAGCGTCCAAATAATCGTCAAATTCATCTGGTTCCTCTATTTTAACAGCTTTTGTGCTTGTCGTTGTGGTTGGAACGGGAGTTGTAGTCGCCGTTGTCGTTGTGGTCGTTGACGTGGTGGTGGTTGTCGCTTTGATTATACCGTGTACTGTAGAAAGAGATAAGACACAATTAACATACAATAGAAGACATTGTATTACAATTAACTTGTAAAATAACATTCTGTCTTTGTCTCTTAACCACAACAATACAGCCCAGACACTAGAATCCACATTTCTAAGTACTCGTATTGCTAATGAAAATCATTGTTCACCAGGATCTCGTACTTCGTATTGTATTCTATGTAGTATAATCACATATTAAACTATCTGTAATAAGGCAGTGGACGGCTAAAACATAACTTGGGGAAATTGATCAGTTTGAGAGATAATATAAATATGCTTTTCTTTTTCCTTAAGAAATTGACCAAGGAATAGTGAAGTCTTAAACTGTTATTCAATACCAAAATATCATGACAACTCATAGTATGAACATTTCTGCAGTCGGCCATAATTGAAGCAGATTGTATTGAATTTCATATTAGTAATAACAGTTCATGAGTCTTTACGTTGGTTGACCACCGGCTGTAGAAAATTACAGTCAGTAATCGTCTACAGCAGCTTTTTTTCAACCGCACAAACGGCAAAATTGATGATTAACTAAGCGAACGGCTGACGAAACCCAACTACAATGGTTTCCTATGACATTTACGGCAGAGGCAGTATAAATAATATCCACTGTGTAAAAACAAACCATGTGTTTGCACTGAAAATTATTGCTCGACCGTCATAATATTGCCTACTCAGGTAATGTGTCTCGTCCAGGCTAATTTCAACGGAATAGCCACGCGGAACGCAGTAAAAAAATCAACTAGGAAGTTTAAGTAATCTTTTTAAGGTTGAATAAAACTCGAGAAATGTATTTGTTACTGCGATTCGTATTATCAGCGTCGAGGAACGCCAGTAATCCGAATTCAGACAGACAGAACGAAGCGGGTTATAGCAAATTTCAATATTATTCTCGACGCCCGCCCACACAACTTTAATTTTCAGACGATGAAGTTACGAAAGAAATATCGAATGCTCTCCCGCAGAGTGATTTCACTTCGATATTTGAAGGTCATGCTCGATCAACTATTCATATTTCATGTCAGCGTGACTACACTCACAGAGCTTACACGTACTTCAAACCACTTACTGACAAACTATGCTCTACACTAGCTGGGTAATTGCCCCTAATAATAGATCAATATATATTGTATTTGGGACTTAGCAACTTTCTTTCGATAAAACAAATTAATGAAATGAATGTAACGAAATATTCATATCATATAACCGAACGTTAGAATAAATAATTTTTACTAGCTTTGTAATGACCAATCAAATTTCACTACACAACAGTGATTTTTCGAACGCTAGGGCAGGATATAATTCTTTTTTTTTTCAAGTTTCATATGTTCTATTAGCGCAAATCACCCTGCAGCTCCAGATTAAGAATTCGGGCTAGAGGACACTGGGAATAATCTTTTAATAATTAATAATTAATCACTAATAGGTCAGTTTGCTAAGAGTACACTTTCCACTATTTCTACGTAGCCACGTAGCCACGTAGCCACAGTGAAACCGATCACACTAGAATAAAGACGCACTGCATTACCTGCACAGTTGACAATATCTTCATCAGATCCATCATCACATTCTGAGAAACCGTTACACATGTAATCCAACATGATTTTGTTTCCACTCCCGTCGAGACATTCAAACATGATTCCTTCATCGTCGTCGTCGTATTCGTAATCATATTCATACGAATCATCAACATTATCTCCTGTATCTGAAACAATTGAAGTTACGTTAACGATTGTGTATCGTAATTTTTCCAAACTTCATGCTTGCGGAGTATCACCATGTTGTGACAAAGATACAGATTTCATGTAAATGTGTTCAGGGGACTTTTACTGCATACCACAGCTATTTTTCAGTTTACCAAGAGCGTACAATAAAGAAATGTCCGTACATCCGGGCTATTGTATTACATTGAAGGTCGTTGAGGTACAAAAACAATGGCTTAGGTGGATATTTATTGCAACATCGAGTTGTAATAATAAACAGTAAAAAAGAAATGACTTGTAAAATATATAACTATATGCTTACCAGAATTCTTTGATTTATTGTCGTGCAACGACTTGGATTCAGTCAGGATTAAGAGGGATACGAATAGCGCCAGAATAAGCAGCTTCATCTTTAAAATGATTGTGTGAAATTGATTCCGCAGTAAATACTTCTTTCGGTTTGAAGTCTTCGAAATTTTGTAGAGCAACTTAGTCGTCGTATGCTATTATATCCTTTTCAAAGTTTCTCAATTCTTACGCAATTGATGACAAAGAGCTCACGCACAGTAGGTTACTTGAAAACGAATTCTTTTTAAAATCTACTAACAGGAAAAAGACAGAGTTAGGCATCAGTCATGGCTGAAGGCTCTTGTAAAAACAAGCCGCTACTAATGGTAAATGCAGCAGCGTATGAGAGGATTTTTTGGAAGTAGCTGAGCGCGAAGCTCCCTTCGAGTATCGTGAAAAATCTCAACTCTCATGTGACGTATTTTTAATGATACACCTCGTCAGACTGAAACTAAAAAATACCCTCAATTCCTAAATATAGTGAAATATGAAAATTTTGTAACTAGTCCTGGCCTATTTCTTACTGGTGATTTTACTCTATATTTATGAGCTATTAATATAACTTCAATAGAACTGTATATATTTTCCACTGCAAACGAGATGAATACGAACTATGTACTATGATATGTATAGCGGTTCACATTCTACGTCAACGGACTACTTTTACCTAGGCAAAAGTGGTATACAACTTTCTCTTGACGTAATTAGAGGCTAAAAAAATTCAAGAATATTCTCCTCACATTTCCAAAGGTATTTGTAATAAACTTTTGACCTCGGTAACTATAATATTTTATGAAATCTCAAATAGTAACTGCAAAAACTTCACTACTGCTACGTTTCACAGATTTGTCGTAGTATTGTATACCTGTGTATATGTACTGACTATGGATCTATTCCGTGCTACGTACGGCTGCTCGGCTATTTTAAACAAGCTTATTGCCTCGCGAGCTTATTAAATACCTATATACTCACACCCGAGTAAACACAAGTGAAGTGAGAGAGCAGGGACGCTTGACGAATACTGTACTTACTTTTCCATGATACATTACAAGAGATTGTGTTCACTAGAAAGTACTGTACAGTCAACACTTATAGGTCTTTATAGAAAGATAAATTGCCCTTCGCGATCTAGCAAATGTCTATCATAGTCGACTTCATATTGAAAAATAAAGCCGAGAGATAACTACATTTTTACCCAATGATATATCTCCAGCAACTGCGACGCCACCGCATTTAATAATCAAATATATATACAATCACCTTAAACTCAGACGTCTCGGAATTCTCGCCTAGCGTCTCTTCGTTTTTATTTTATTTACAGACTACATTGTTTCTATAACAAATACCTCGGTCCCACTTCGTTACCTTTTAAGGAAAATCCGTAAGATGAGTTACATTCCATCAATTCTTACATTGTCTATCGTGAATCAATCTGACTGGTTATGAACTTGAGTTACCGGTTATTAACTGACAGTAAAATAACAACTGCACTTAGACTGATTAAGCTGATCTAATTTTCGGTGGAGGTAATACTCGTTAAGAGTACTTCGAGCCAACCACACAACATTCAACGCTTGCCACTGAACAGTCTTCAGTCAATTGTCTTCAACTTTTTTGCCTGTTAGCCTTCTCTCTAAGCCTTTTTTTTCAAGTTAAACTTTTTTTTTTAGATTCTTCAGTCTTCACTCACTAGTAATTCGAACCAACCGAACAACCCAATGAATTGAGCAATTAAAACACAGTGCTGTAGTGGATAATTCGAACTATTAGGCGAATAAATCCATTGCTGTTTTCTACCGAACGCCTACGGTCGACTACGACGGGATCATATTACTCAACAAACAAAGCTACGATATAAAATCGTAAACTAATAGTCAATCGCATCTGGGTAAGTGGATACGATACGTTTGGGGAAGTTTAGAAGAGCATAAGCTTCTTAAAAAGTAAGATTTATGTGAAAACCCCAAGTCACGATGTGGCGTTATTAAATTAAATCAAAACATCGTTTTGAATGGCGATATTACAATAAAATAGAATAATTTTTCGCGTTCACAATCAGCGAACAATAATATTGGATTTGGCCGTATATTGGTTCAAAACATTCGCAAAATTCCGCGACTATTCCCACGTTTCTGCTATCTCGTTTACGACCACGATCTAGGCACCAGCAAAACCTTAACGTGTTGAGAAAGTTTCTGATTGCGAATGAAAAAGTCCTGCTCGCTGTTATCAGTCTCATACCGCATAAAGTAATTCAAGGTGTTTGATGAAATTACATACCGCACTGACAGTTATTAAATATGCGTTCTTTCATATGATAAATGAATAAACCAACTGATATTTTCAGGTTGTAGATATAAAAATGGCTCCGAAAGTTATGTCAGAACGGCAGAATCCCCACATAAATAACTTAGGTTGTAGAATATTCCCAATGTAAGAAAAGATATTATCCTCATAAGAAAAAACAAATGCTTCATTTAAACTATTCTTAATTTCAGCGAAGAAGTTCCACTAGTTTCAATTAAAAATGATTGAAATCTATACCAGTACCGCAATCACATGATATTACCGTCATAAGAAGATTTTCTAAATATAAGCTTTGCAGATGAAACTTTCTCAATATTTTTCTGCTTCTTGGTCATACATAGTCACTCACCAGTAACCAAAACAATCTGCGCGTTATCGCCGGCTATATAAAACTATATATACCATCGGTATAGGAATCTTAAGTAACCGAGGAAGTTAGATCATTCTCCTATCACTTTCACACTGAAACTACTACTTGAATAACAGTGGACAGCTCTATATATACCATACATGTATCATGGGCTTCCGTTACGCTAACGTCCATAAAACAAAAGAAAATCATTGAAACAGCCATTTGGAAAATTTAGTCAATCAAGGGAATTTTCTATATAAACACGGTATTACATCAGTAGTCATATTTTTGAACGTCAGAAAAATAATACAAGATTGCGATGAATAAAAAGCTAAGTCACGGTTGCCGTCAAGAAATATCAACAATTTGCATCAACAATACGTTTCTAAGGGCAATATTTCAAATGTCATTAGCGAGGAAATGCGCCATTCGAAAAACGAAAGTAAACCTATTTTATCAAGTCAGTGATTGCGCATGATTTGTGCGGTTATAAACTGTCGTTAATCGAATTCAATAGTCAGTAGTCAATGATTTCAGGCATCTCTTCATATCAAGTGCATAATACAGCAATCCATTATCTACTCTATACAGGTACATAGTAACAGTCGCTTTGTTTGGGCAATGAAAAATATGTGAAGACCGCGAAATATGCCGAACAATACGAAAATTGCTTACATTATTTGATGCTTGACAACGAAGACGTTAAATCAACAAAATTAGGATATCTCAGGTATGTAGAAGACTGATAATGAATCGGAACCGTTGTTCGACTGATTTGTCTTGACTAAATAAAACTACATGGCAACAAGTCAATGTTTACTGCGGCTCTATTTAACCGTCACCTTATACGAGTAGCTAATTAGCTAGATGCATCCGACCGACATACTGTGTCAGTTCCCCAAATATTGAAACATGAATAAATAAACAACAGAGAATAATGATCCCATTATATTGCGAAGTGCTGTATTGATGATCTGCCTAGCATACAAAATTCCGAAGGCGTGAACCCAAGGGGTGTGTGATTTACCGTAAAATATCGTATAAAATAAAAAAGTTTGTCTTAATTATAATGCCCATTATACGGAGTGCATTCCAAAATTTATTCTGGAAGAGCTATATTCGTCATGCTTTTATCGCAATATGAGTGTAGTTTCATATCTGGAACATTAACTTTGAAAACTGCTGTTTTAATATACGTCACCGTTACTATAGTGACAAGTAACGTCACCATGACTGTCATAACTCTATACCTATAGGACTTATTTCTATATATAGATTTCCACCTCTCAATTTTAGAAACGTAGCAACGTGGATCAACATTCCTCCCACTATTCGGTATTAGCAGCAACCTTTACGCCAGTTATCACAAAACTATTGACCAAGAGAACGTTTATTGTTCCTAAATATGTTGTTTAATTGTTTCTAGATCTACGCGGTTACGTAACGTTCTATATATTGCGTCAGTTACGTTACTACGTACCACGCAAATTACGTCGTAGTCACAGAAGTAATAGAAATTATTTGTTGAACAGGGTTGGTAGCTGAAAGTTAAATTCCATTAAAACACAAATAGCACTGTCCAAGGGGCGTCTGTTTGCTTGTGGAATCGCTATCTTGGGTGGGTTGATCTCGTAATAAAAGGGTGGGACATGAATGGAATTCATATCTAGATCTACTTGCAACACACACATTTTCCCATTTAAAATATTCAGTAACGGCTACTTAAATAAAGCATGTGATACAGTAAATCTTCATGTTAAAGGGATTCCAGCTGTACAAACAGCAGGGAAAAGTATGGAATAAATTGACATAGTAGAATAAAATTCCTGCACGCGAAATACAATAGCACCGAACCATAGATGATTTATTCGTAGTGCACGGGGACGTCAGAATTTCGATATCAATCACGTATTGCAAATACATTAAACTAGAATCATAATATTTTGCACTAGCACGATGAATATTCACTCGTGGTGAATATTGAGCGACCACAATCCATGACAAAGTGAAGAAACTCTAAGAAACTCGAACTGCTTTGAATCAGCAATACTTAAGGTAAGTCACATGGTACATTGATGTAGGTCAATTTATTGATTGTTCAACAAGATTGTGGCGGTTTCAGGCCCCATCCCAAAACTCTTGTTCACCCAAGAACCCGCCAAAATTCCTCTCCTATAACGAATGCAAACGAGTGAAATACGAAAAAGTTGAACAACTAATAACAGAATGATTTTCGGTATAGAAACGAAATATTTACGCACGAATTCAAACAACTTCCCCTGGAACTGATTAAACGTGACATATCAATCTTACAAATCCATTTAAATAGGCTGAATGAAACCAGTAACCTCATTAAAAGTAAAAGTAAATATCCAGCAATCGGTAGCTTGTAACGGTATGCACATACTAATGTTTCTGAGGAAACAAAGATCTATTTTCAATTGACCAAAACTGTTAGATTTCTCAATAATCGTGACTTTATCAAGCATATGAGCAATTACAAACGTGTTAAAGTATTTCAAATGCTTCAGGGAAGTATTCAAAGAACTACTGTGTAGGATGTTATTGACATAATACGAGGAATTAGTGACCAAATTAAAGTATTTGTAATGAGAATCGAGAGGGAATTTTCCAACAGAACAACATTTTAGAACTAATCCAGACTTCCCATGAGCACATACGGTCGAATAAAAAAAAACATATATGAATCTACTTATCGACCCTAATTACTGCGTATGGGGATTTTCCCATGAAAGGTAAGCAGTCGCAGTCCAAATGATACTCAAAACCCATTGACAAAAATATACGGAACATCTTGAACATACATTGCATTCCGTGGCTCAATTTCCTTTATTTATTTTAATCTAGAAGGCAGAGTAGCAAACACGTCGAGATTTAACACTGGAAACTTGACATTCTACTTTACATACCATTTTCATTTTTAAGTATCAAATTTGACCGAAAGTGTGAAGTATTCTGGTAGTGACGTCAATATGGATTGTTATTTTCTGCTGCTCAAACAAAGATCCGAATATTTCAAGATACACAACATTTATCATTATTATAATCATCTTAGGAATGTGGTTGTATAAGAAAATAGTCAAGGAATTACGAATGATTCATAATCTTTATCCTTTCGATGTATTACATGTATTTACTTCTTTCGTAAAGCTCGTGGGGGTTATAACGAGGTAGAAAAATGCAGGGTAGGGCGGAAACGCTAACGTAGCATTGGGTGAAATAGTTTCAAAACAATTTTTTTTAGTCTTTTCTCCCCAGATTGAAAACATCGACATTTATTTGAATCAGAGGACCGCAAAATTTAAATGATCAATCTTCACTAGCGTCAAATTACGTACGATATTGGATTAGGACATTCACATCAGCGGATATGACTTAAATCATTTCAACAGTAATGTCTTTTTCTCACACCGTGTTTATGGAATTGGTTTTCCAATTTCTGAAGGCATCGGAGGTTTCTTCCTTTTTATAAAAGAATATTTGGCAATGTGGAAATTACCTTGAATATTTTGTTATTATGTGTTAAATAGGAATGAAAGGGAAAGGAAGTTGGTAGTTGATGTCTCACTTACATTTGCAGCAAACACATAAATCAACGAGAGGATATTTATGTCATTTCTAATGGTATGGATTAACACAGTGTAGGGATGGGCTGATGGAAGATCTTTTCTAATTGGCTGGTTTAAACAGACTTACAAGGTCACAGGCTAAATTGGTCTACGCTACAGTGGGCTGGGGGATTCTTCAGTAAATAAAACTAATGCTGAATGCACTGTGAGAAGTTTAACGCAAAACAGTCGGTTGTTTATAAGTACAGGGCCGAAATTACCTCTTTTAAAAATCCAACTATCGAATCAGTTTCTCGATGATAACTTGCTTAACTACAAAATAACTATAAAAACTAATTCAAATGAAAATAGTCAGTAAATATCTTGTAATAGTATGAGCATGTTCAATTTTTTTTGCGGATCACAGGCCGTGTTGTTGGCTGCTGTGAAACACTAACACATTAAGAGTTAAAAAAAGTCGCTATTTTGATTTATACGGTGATTATCTGTGCCATATCACACATCAGCCATTTTGCAAGGCACTCGAAATAATTCTTATCGTTCAAGTGGTTTTTTATGACGTATAAGGTCATTGTAAACTATATTTAGCGCGACAAAGTCAACAATAATCCAGATTTTGTTATTATTGTCAAATCTGCATCTTGTCATAATATTGTTTTAGTCAAGCGTCGCACTTCACCATTCCCATAGTAAGTACCCAATGTTGGCAATACACTCCAAGTCAACAATAAAGATAGTTAATCAGTCGGTATAGNGAGAGATTCTGTATTATGAACAAGACCAAACCTCAATAAATTACATCATTAAAAATGCAATTCGAGTATATAACTTCCTTGAGAATGACCGCAGCAAAACAATCGTTAGACGAAGACACAAACTCCCACCAGCTAAATACAAAGGGACCTTTGTTCATTTCAGGTATATCACATTGCATGGCTTAAGAATACGATTTTTAAAAAGCTGTAGCGGTCTTGAATGAATCACCACAAACAACAGAACAAACAGTAGCCTTTTAATCCACGAAATTTAACGACATTTAAGAACGACCATGAGAGGATCGGAAATGGAACAAGGTAGAATTACAGGAAGTACGGATCTGATGAACTTGAAAGCAGATTGACCGAATCAATGGGTCGGTAGAAATTCTTTTGAACTAGTCTTGTCAGACCTGTGAAAAACTGTCCACTGAAGTATATACAATGGCTATAAAGCATCAGTATTTGCAAACCGAGCGGCAATAACATAAATAGAAAATTCCATCGAGATCAGCGTAGTTCGCATTGGCGTAACCGACTTCGAAACCAGCCTAGTTTATGCATACCGCTATTTCACACGACGAAAAAAGAAATTCGGTTTTTTAAAGGACAAGAATAAATAACTTGGCGGTTTAGCGGGTGGATAAAAATTCCGTTGTATCTCTAATCTGCCAATTATTCATCATCTAACTGGAGACGTACTTTAAAGGAATCCTTCATACAGTATTTATATATTTATCAGCAGGTATGTCTCATCTTATATATTTAACCAAAAAGAATTCTGTATTTGCAGTGATTGGGCCATCAATCAAAGCAAAGCCGCATTCCGAATTATATTTCTAGCACTGTACAAGTTTTTATGCAACTAATATCTCCAAAATAAAGGCGGTACCACGGATTAAACGAAGGTAGAACTAATTGCGACACGGTTACGTAATCTGAATAACGATATAATCCCAAAATCAGTGAAATGTAAACTGCATCAAGTAACTTACTTGTATTTACTCAGTAGCGCGTAAAAGCAACGTAGAAACGAATCAACAGTACTATAAACAATACAATAGGAATTGGTTGAATGCCGGGGATACATTGATGGGAAAATGTTGTACTGTAATATGGTAAATTTATTTTGAAGTAAAAAAGTCAACTTCTTTACGAGCAAAATTAAAATTACTACTTTCTTGTCACTGTACACAATTCACAGAAAAATATACCCCGGAACCAATTCATATAAAGCTGAATTGGTATAAATAGCACTGGAAAAAATGAGGCTGGGGTTACAACTGCTAAATAGACAATGACCACATTCTCTTCGAACAGAATCCAATACTAACCAAGCAGACTTTGTCTTGAATAAACAATCGGCATTTCAATACCTCAAGTATGCAAGCCATGTAAAACAAGATGTATGTACATGTGAAGCAGTTGCATGATTAATATGACGTAACTAGAACAGAAATCCGGCTTGTGTAACCACGAAGATTCCTTTGCGATCTTAAGAATTACACTACACTACGAAGAAGAAGAAATATTGATTAAGATTGGAAATCAATACCCGTAACCGGAAGAAGACTGGTTGTAATTGAGGAGGGGAATAGGCGGGAAATGTTTGTCATGTAGTTTTGAATGACTTCATTTCACTGCGGTCGCTGCTCTAAATTTTTTCGGCGACGACCAACGTGGTGATGTGGGTTTACTAGTGAAGTGCAATAGCTTTCAATCGTCATTACGGATCAGACAACCTCTCCCGAGGTAATCTGACGTAAGGTGCAACCAACGCGTGTTTTTTACATGTGTCCATCGTCACACCTTTCCGCACGAGCACATGTGTGCTCTAACATATTAACAGTGTCTATTCTTAGTACCGAGATGTTGATACTTCTGACATTTAAAAACCATGATCACTGAAGAAACGTGTAAATATTATTGGTAAATAATGAAAATTCCCTTTGGGTATTCGGTAAGTAATTAAACCAGAGCAATTTTTCGTCGAACAAGATTAAAACCAAAACTGACACGGACAAAAACTGAGGTCCCACTGCATATTCAAGAAATAACTCGTATAGGTATGAGATAACATTGAGACGTTGAACAGCCGTAGAAGACACTTTTAATTGCTCCATTTTAACACTTGTATCATGTTGTAATTCAACATCTAGTCTGGTACATGGAGCAAACCTCTTTTAATCGGGATATTTGATAATTATGAAACATTGACAATGCCGGATTTAAAAAAAAGTTAAACATGCACTAGTTTCATAGCACAGTAAATTCCTACTTATCGGTTTACGCTATCTTAGAGAGAAGTAGTTCCAAATTTTCACAGCCACTAGATTCAAAGCATAGCAGACAAAAGACCACACGAACCCAGACGAACAGCCACAAGTGCACTTATTTTATCGTTTATTTGGGGATACCGTTACCACTGGTTAATACAAACACAAGACATCAACAGGAGACAAAATATTATCGGTATTTCATTATCTCATTCATATATCTCACTTAATATTGACGTTGTTAATCCGAGCAAATATTTACAGAATATACTAGTTTAAATTCTCGATCTCACTCAAACAACTTCACGTAAATCAGAAGAAGTTTCGAGTGATGCACTTGAATGATCTTGGCAATGAAAGCTGAGATGATTACCTAACGATGGGTGATTATAGCACAACGCAAACTACAGTACTTTATTTATGAGAAGTAACTACACAACTTCAAGAAAGTCAAGAGGTAACCCCGAACAAGTACAAGAGCAAAGCAGTAAGACACTAAACACCTAGCAGCAAAATCGAAGCTAGTCAGAAGCAGAAGTATAACATTAGCTGGTCAAGGAACACAATATTAATTTAGATTTTCGAACCCCCCTCCCCGCTACATAATATTTACCTTCTATAAAATCACTATAAAATTATTATTAATGTGAATGGCATTCCTTGAAGAGTTACCTTCAAAGAAAACATTAAACAATCCGTAAAATTCCGAACGTGCTTCCGATCAAAATCACTAGATAAAACAGGGGTAAGCTGACGACAACAGATTGGAATTTCAAATGATTCGTAGTGACGGAAATCGCTTATCTATTCTGGGCCGACCGGAATTTTATTATCCCAAAGCTAAAGAATTCACTGTTATCACATTACAGCATTACAGTAACTAAGCATTGTGTACAATGACAGAACAGCAAACAAATGACGTGTAAATTAATCTACAAGACGATACCATTTCATTAGTAGATACCCAAAGCAATTGCAAGAGGATCGATTGATATATTACGGGTTACGTGAGTCACATCTCTTACCATTCCTAAGGCGACAATATGATTGCTAATGTGATGGTTGTTCATGAACACCTAACACCATATTCGGCTTTACCGAGTCGAATTTTTATCTTTCATTTAACCACTATTCCCTTTCGGAAAAACATCCTAGAGTTGGAGAATCAAATTTCAGATAGAGCTACAGGCTATAGCAGTAAACCAAATATTACGACGTAAGAAAAAGACATGAGGAAAATAAAATGACAAGCAAAACAAGGGAAGATTATGGGGTTTACTCCTACCGTCACTGTGGATTTATGTACTGTATCTTATTATATATTTCATAAATTCAACGGGATGCTCTGGACCATATTCTGAGTATTTTAATGACTCTTTATTCAATATATATATGAGTATTAAACTCCCTGTAAAGTAGTGGTAAAGTCTTACATACAGAATATATCTCTATTAAGGGAATCATAAAAAACTTTTCAGAATTTGGAAATACGAATGCGTCCTATGAAATTCTATTAACGTATATGTATTATCTATAGTTCTATACAGTACAGAATGCAAAGCTTCTGTATTGCAGCAGTACAAAGCCAATACGTCATTTCGATGACGCATTTTACCAGGATCTGACCATCAACTATGAAAAACTTTTTCATGAGTTGGAAATAGGAATACGTCCTATGAAAACGTATTTCTCGTAATGTCTATACTCTATACGTATGAACGATAGTCAGAATATTGCAAATATTTCGTATTGCAAAAGTACAGACAATACGTCATTTCGATGACGCAATTAGCGGACACTCATCTGTCCATCTTCCATATGTATATACAAGGGAGAAATTAGTACAGTGGGAATAACTTCCTAATAGGTAAAATTCACATAAAAATATGAACTTGTATAAATAAGTAGAAAAAAGAAATACCTCCATTTTCTCCTATCAGAACGACTTTCTTCACTTTTTTGAATTTGCTGAAGAAATCGAAGACAGGCTGAAAAAGGTAAGGGCAAGAGTCACAATCGGTTCTCTTGTATCAATATAAATAATATAAACAATTACAGAACGATGAGTAGTTGCTTGGTTTATTTGTAGAATCGTATAGGTGGTCTAACACTAGTCATAGAATGAGGTAATGGGAACAGTGGATATGATATGTAAGCAGGATTAAAGAAAGGTGAGAATTCGGACTTCGACCGATGAAGTCATACAAGAAATACATTTAGAGGAATTCCCCCCATTATAATACACGGTTCCCCTTTTATCAGTAATACTTTATAGTTGCCGCGTTTGCAAAATGAAAGCATAAAGTTTGATAATATTATTATTACAAAACAAAATCGTCGATCTATAAGGTAGCAATTACCTCATGTTCGGCATTGGACTAAAAAATCAACCATTCGTCATGCCAAAAGGGAATTAAAATAAAGAAATTCGATAGCGTGGGTTACTTTTACTACATAAAACAATTACCTATATAATAATAAGAATAACCCTAACTCGAGTAGTCTGCATTCGAAAGAAGATATGTATAACTTAAAATTTAAACTAGATTCACCACAATGCCGAAACTTCAGATTAAATGCTCTCATCTAGGCCCATAAGCCCATAATAGTTCAGCTACTAAGTTACATAGGGAGCGCCGAGCAACAACGCGGTAGGACATTAGCGGCAGCTTTATTCAACTAATAATTCTAAAAAAATAAACGAAAAGAAAGTATTGCCAATAAGCTTTAATGAGATAATGGTTTCCGATATCGACAAACTTCAGAGGAATTATGCAATAATCTTTCAGGACTATACAGGTGGTTTACCGAAAAACTAAAATTAGATACTGTTTGAAGATCTAAGGCTATATTACGCACGTGGGTGTTTGACTGATCTTCAGTGGGATATAAAATGGTTTTACAGTGACAAAAAAAAGACCAAAGACCAAAATCGAAATCAAAGTTCTCACACGCCCTGTGATGTTGAAATAAAATAAAACAAATGCTTTTACACCTTGAAAATTAATAAACGAAGTAAGTGAGACCAAATCCAGATGGCGTGACACCATGGGAATATTTTTACATATATTCTCCTATAAAAAACAAGGTTGTTTTCTGTAACTCTTAAAAATTGTTTGTTCCCACAGATTTATCGTAATATCGTTTATATTATAAGGGAAAGTTGAAGGTTAAAAATATAAGGAAAAATTATCCATGATATTTTTCAGAATCCCAGTGACATGAATAATAAATTATTGTACTGTACATTACTGTTTATTGTAAAATGTTAGGAACAATACGAGTTAAGGTAACCGTACGACCTTGCTGACCTATCTGTTTATAAGAAAGCTTTTGAAATTTTAAGATTTCTGTGAATATTTTTCGTTTGATTTACGAACGCTGTATGGAAGGAGATTTTACTACAGAGAAATTGCAATAGGTGAATTACGACTTCCCGTTATCCAGCTGAGCAAACCGAATCGAAAAACAATTAAACATTTCGAAACAAACTCGGAAATGGCCGTTCTCTTTGTCCTATTTGCACCTGCTCACGTGAAAGTGACACACGTTGGAGCAGGAAAAACAAAACATAAATCTTTCTTCAGGGATTCCGACCTAACCCTTTTTCCTGAAATTCTAGAAATTACATGAAACCCAAAAAGAGTTTAGCAGGTCGACAGCTACTGGGTCTCGTTGACATAACGTCCGTCTCACGCAGTTAACAAAACAACACAAGCGTTACATTAGATTTTTTTTAAGACAAACATCTTAGAAAAGGGAGGCAATGCCATTCTCACAACTGATTAAATAAGGGGATTGAAGCAAAACAGAGATCAGTACTACTGTGCCTAAAAGTTATGATGGAAATTATATGGCGCGCCTTCTATTCGAAGAAATACGTACGGTATTCCCGGATGGACGAATCAAATGTGAGTTCATAAAACAACCCAGAAGAAGAAAAGTAAATGAACAATGACACTGCGACAGCCATCTGCAATACTTCAGACAATCGCAATTCCAAAACGTATTTCGCATATTTAGAAGATGACAACATTCCATTCTCAGACGAAAAGATATTGGAAAGCGGGAAGTGCAAGACAAATTAGGAAAAGAATATGGAAATTTTATAAATAAATCTCCTAATATAGAAGACAAGATCCCCAAAAAACAATTTCTCCATTACTCCATCATCTAACTTTAGCTATGGATGTACATGGAAATGATAAGTATCAATAAGTCTTCTGTCAAATCAATCACCAAGATATTATCAGATCTTAAGAATAATGAAATTAAAAAGTGGGCGCAATAACCCACACATAATAAGAGTGAATCAGGGCAGACAATTTTCTGTCTCGTCAAGTAATATAATCATTTCATAAGTATGGAGCATACTTCCGCAAACAAATTAAATAGTTTAAAGTTTACAATCAGGCAATATGTAAGAGGTGAAACCAGGAATGCGTATTATTTCGTTCGTCTCGCTTATACCAAACTTTCTAACGCCCCTAGTATCCAAAATAAAAATCTGGATACAGTATATACCATCAAGAGCTTAACTGGGAATTAAGAATGTACCTTTGATGCTTCTAGCCTCTACGTAAATCAATAAACATTTATGTTTACATTACAGATTTCCAAGTAATCAAAGATGTCGGTCATTGGGATTACATCAAATTCCGTGTTCATTCGTTGAACCGCAGTATAACATCAAAACAAATAGTTTGATAAGTGTAATAAATCCAGTTGGACGAAATGATAATATTCCTGGAAACGACTGAGTTCCGGAATTATCATCATTGGAAACGCCCGACTTACGATGATTCATTTGATATGACTACGTCATCCTCAGTAATTTATATAGAGTACATATGCCTCAACCTTGACTTTTCTCATATACACGAACGTCCCGTTTAACGCTGATTCGGCTAGCGTTCTTTTTACGAATGCATCAAGAGCGTTAAGCGGGGCATTCTGTAAACTTAAATCAAGCCCATCCACTGTTAAGTAACAACACAAACATTGTTATTTTTGCTTGAAAGGACCAAAATTTCATCAAAACAATCTTTGAATGCCAAACTGAAGCAACAAGAACAAATTAGGTCAACAACGTGCTGTCGTCGTCCATTATAAGATTTAAAATTTCAGACTCGCTTACTCATAACGAAAATTGGCGCCACGAAGAAAGACAAATTACCATCATGAATTCAAACGAATTTTTGTCATAGCCAGTGTCGAAAGACGGAATTTCATTTTGACTACCGGTAGTCCACTCACGTTCTTAACATTCCTTACGATACAATAAATGTTTATTGGTTAAGGAATAGCAAATTCCCCAGGTTTGAATTTTTGAATGTGGCATATGAATTGAATTGAATTAATTTGGACTTTAAGAGCATTCTTGGGTGGAAGACAAGCAGCCTAGAGTGTTTGTACATTGGCTCCTCACTCATCAATTCCATGTTTGCACATTTCATGTTTTGCTCACTTAAATGCCTTTATGTAGACTGTAGAGGACAGTTATTATATTTTACTGTTTGCACCATGATACTCGTTAAGAACGTTTCGTGAGGTAGGGATTTTTGAGTTTAAGGAGGTCAGTGTTATGGTGAGTTAATGATAACTTGGATGGAGGTTACTCATTGTAAAGCACTATTTATAGGTTTGAAAAGGAAATTGAAAATTCCAACCATCTCTCAGTTCACACAGCATGAAAAACAAGTGCTTAGTCATATACTGCGTAATATTATTAACAAACACTTTACATACCATCCTACTGTAATCAAGTTAATATCCTATATTTTATTACAAAGTTTATAGCTCCCATCGCGTTTGTTTTGAATAAATTTCACAATTCGTGAAAACGCACCAGTAAATCTGTCTCTGTAATAAAAAATCGTAGTCTACGTCGTAGACTCTACAATACGAATAAAATCCAGGTACCTTCTCTTTAGGAAGCGAAGCGTTAGATATGTTCTTGTCCAGCCTCTGCAAATGATTTGGAGTAGAATCTTTCTCCGGCTGTGGTTTTAATTTCTCTGTCGGTTTCTCCACCTTGTCAAAGAGAAAGCGGAACATTTTGAGTTATAAAACGTATTCATCGCTAGTCATTCAAGTAAATCAATAGTTTGCATCAATCAAACAGTGTTTTTCCCTTTATGCAATGTGCTGAACGAAGTGAGACGAAAATTTATTTGCAATCACAGCATGCAATCGATGTCTCTTTAGCTTAGCTTGCAGGAATTTGATTACCCTCGCAGTGATTTTTACATAATTTCAACGAATACATTTTAGTGAACCGTTGAATAAGTACGATATGTTTGTTCTTCGTTCACTCAAATTAATCATTTTACTCTACTTAACACGAGGCACAAATAGTTGGTTTTTAAAAACACTTTGCAATGGTGTCTGATTTGGCATGGTTTCCTAAATGTTAATATGCTTTGAGTTTTGGGGAAATGCAAGGCAAAAGTGCAAATCAACTAACGTAAATGCATGTGTCATAAGCATTAGTAACGTAGCATCGAATCATCGCTAGTGGAAGCAACAAAAGAACAAAGTAATCATCGGGTGATTGATCACTCAAATCTGGCACCTACTTAATCAACTATTGCCGACGGCGATCGGAAAAGTCGTCTGGTTTTTAAGCATGATTCCTTCAATTGAAAAACAAATGTAATGAATTACAAATACTCATTATATTAAATGTCGTCATAGCATATTGCGGCGCCAGCAATCCGCGTAATAACAAGTGACAAAACAAGATGACCAGGTCAGCGTGGTGTGTACTTGGTGTTTACATTCGAATCCGCAAACCACATTCATTGTTAGGTCCAAAAATAGCAATATTCACAATCACTGTTTACCGTAAATAAGCCAGAGATTTTTGGTAGTTAAACTAGGTACCTCAACAATTAAATGCATTGCGAGAACCGCAAATGAGGATTTCTCGGAATTTCAATTAGCAAATCTCAACAGCTTCCTTTACTGTTGCCATTTCAACCACTTATTCCGCGATATCATTTTGCGGCATGGCTCATAATACCAATAGGCAAACCTAACGACCTAAAATTGCTATAAATAGAATACCGATATACAATGGAGAAATCTGCAACTCATTAACCTCGATTCGGAGTTTAGAGAGCCATTCGCGTGTTTGCAAATCTATTATCTATGAACTAAACGAGTGATGTTCCGTTTATTTGAAATTCTATCTATTTCAATATATTTGTACGTACAGCATATATGATTCGCTAGAATAACTGCATATTGAGCATACAATTCCCATTAAATCACCTTCAGACAACTAAGCAGCAAACAATACCTATTCCAAGAAATCTACTGCAGAGTCCCAAATATCACCAGATAAAAAAAAATTATTATATAGTTTTCATATTCTTAAAACATAGATCTCACCAGTTTCGGTTTTTCATGCATACATTTTGGTTCGACATGCCTGCCAGACACCTCCATGATGTGTTCACTCCTTCGAATACGTTCTGTTTCAACTTCCTTCGAGATCATCTGCATGGTGGCATAGGAGAGCTTACGATGCTCATGGGTTCCTGAGAAAAAGCAAATTTCTGCAACATTTCTGAAATACAAGATATTATGGTAAAGTATGAAATGTACTGAAATACTAAAACATTGTAACACATAGCAAGAATACTCACGGTTCAAGCACATATTTATACTGTCCATCTTCATTTCTCTCTTGTCTGTATGTCAGATTGTAGGCAAGCATGGTATTGACTAAATCTTTGATAAGTTTTTTTTCAGCCGGGCTGAACAACTGTGTGTTTACCTGGAATAGAAGATACGTGTCAAATTGAGATTGGACTTTTAACAATCCCATGGTAAAATTAATTAAGGTTTTCCCTCATCTATTTGTGAATTTTTAATTAGGAATCAAGACTGGTCCTACAAGGAATTTGAAATTGAATAAGATGTCATCCATAATCATCAGTAAATAGGTCACATTATAATTACCGGTCGTATTGATGGCACCATGATCTCTAGAATGTATGGTATGGAATCCAATATTGCGGCACGTGTATTCATGAAGCATCTAGCGATTGGAAACATATCGCTATACAAAGATTCTAACAAATTGGCACAATTCTGCACGCGCTTTGTGTTCTGTTGGAGAGCATGAAAACAGAAAATGTAAACTTTGATACTCTTGGATTTTGAATATGAAAAGATCGAACCTCAAATTTCTGAGTCGGGAAAGTGATACGGGGTACGCNATATTGAACGAGCATGGTAATAGTGTAATTCACTGGTCCCACAAGGAATTTGAAGTTGAATAAGATGTCATTCATAATCATTAGAAATGTCATCAGTAAATAGGTCACATTATAATTACCGGTCGTATTGATGGCACCATGATCTCTAGAATATATGGTATGGAATCCAATATTGCGGCACGTGTATGCATGAAGCATCTAGCGATTGGGAACATATCGCTATACAAAGATTCCAATAAATTGGCACAGTTCTGCACGCGCTTTGTGTTCTGTTGAAGAGCATGAAAACAGAAAATGTAAACTTTGTTACTCTCGGATTTTGAATATGAAAAGATCGAACCTCAAACTTCTGAGTCGGGAAAGTGATACGGGGTACGCTCACACACGCAAACAACATATGGAACAGAACAAATATGAAAGGAGAGAATTTCATCACTGTCCAGTCCTGATGACGAGTGATGAAGGTAGATTGAACATCCTGAAATTGCAACCATTCTTGTGCTTTGTTCAGGCAGGCCAAATCATGGTCTTTGAATTTCATTTTGAGGAAATTTTCATACACACCCTGGAACACAGATGTTTAAGAACATAGCACAATTTAGCAATTGCTAGCTCTCATTTTACTAAAATTACCTGTAAAGTTTTATCATACTCGCCGTTTGACAAAACAACATGATAAATGGTATAAAATCGTGTCGCCAGAACTGTTAGCTTCTGTCGGGATAATTGAGAATCGAGCTGCACCGCTTCTGCATTTTTTTCCATTTTCCTGTGTTAAACAAATCATAAAATCATATCACATGAGATACATGGCTAAATATTCAGTAAATTTGGTACCTTTTTGTTTTTGGAAGTTGGAATATTTCCTGCCATACATTAAATATGCTTTTATGCTGATCCTTCTGTCCAACGTTCATGTTCTTAATGGCATGTATATCGAGTCTAAGTAATAATAGTTTACATTCAAGCATCGGATAATTGGCCCCTTCGAAAGATTTTTATCTAATGAACAACATTTAACTCATGAATCGTGAACTTGAAAACGTACTTGTTGGTTCCGCAAGATTTCAAGAACTGCAAAGTGTTGATGCATGATCGAATATCGTTTTCTGCCTTCTCACAAAGAGTTAGTAAAGATGTCAGATCGCATTGCAATAGTTGAAGACGACATAACTGAATAATAATTGTCATGAGTGAGTGTGATGAGAGGGAATGCGTAACATCAGAACATCGGATGGAAGCAAAGTACATAATCAGCACATTGTAGTGCTTTTTAGGTATAGCATTAGAATAAACATAAGTTTTTCTGTTTTTCTTTTGGTAAATTTTGAAATTGTGATATAGTAGGTGAAGATTCAAATCAAAATGCAGTCATATTTCAGAAAGCAGCTGTCTGACACACGAGCCATAAAATGTTCCATAAAAAGGTAACTTACTTGTGTTAGTCTGCTAGCAAGTCGAGCTGTTTGAGTTGGTGGAAACTGCAATAGGAAGCTATGCTGACGGAGTTGGCGGAGAGCAGGTACATACCTTTGAAAAATATTAAACCTTTTGAGTGGGAATCAAAATTAAGGTGTATATGAATTTCTAATAACGGGTAACTCTTACAAATCATTGCATATGCAGATAATGGGACGAAGCAGTATATTATTTTGGGGTCTTTTTTTCCTTGTCGCAGCTTGTTTTCCTTTCTTAACCATGTTCACTGCAGCGAGTAAAACGTTTATGGCAGCCTGAATTGTTAAACAGAGTTTAAGAGTGATCAGTATGGCATAATATAGTTCTGGTGCAATATCATCATCTAATTTCAACATAGAGTTAGTATCAGATGCACCCCCCTTTCAATTTGCACCAATAGCACATGCCATGCCTCAGGTACACCTCTCATTGCAGCCATTTATTATTTGAGAGGAACGAAGCTGGCGGGCAGACAATCAAACCTTATACCAATAAAATGTCCAAACTACAACAGTAAATATTTGGAGTAAAAAGTTTAAGTAAATATCAATAATTGGTAGGTAAATTCCAGCAGGTACTTAACCAACACAGTTCCAGACTTGATTTGTTTTCTCATGTCCGAGGTTAATAACCCTCATACTGTACTGAAAGCTACTGAAGCGGATCCAAAAAAATTTGAATCCGATCAGCCCTTAATATACCACTTATAGAAAAACAAAAGGACCTACCACAGGAGCCCCATCAATTTCATCTATGATGAGACAATTTGGACGCTGGTCATAGCCAAGAACTGACCGCATTTGTGTTGTTTCTTCTAATTTATTCTTGAAAGCTTCGGCACTGCGATCATCACTGATGTAAAACAAACAAAGAATACTGGAGTAAATTGAGTGATTTTCAATGCAATTTCAATTCAGTATTTATCATTACTACCTAGCATTCATTTCCACCACATGATATCCAGCATGCTTCGCAATGATATGAGCGAGAGTTGTCTTCCCTAATCCAGGAGGTCCATGTAGTAGGACAATCTTCCAATGAGGTCTATTGTAGTCATCCAATTTCTAAACACATTGATTAATGCAATCGATTGCACAATCACATATACCCTGGCCAAATTAAAGCACCAAGTTCCCCAAATAGGCATCAATTATTTAGCTAATATAATTCTGAGTTTCGCTTTTCTAGATTTGTCCCGAATGAGCGGCTACCCAATAAACCAGTGTTTTAATTAATTATTATCCACTTTAACACCAATCAAAAACTGAAATTGCATTATAATATTGTAGTATAACTTACATCTTCAAAATTATTCTGTT